>SJYX01020332.1:49418-69057 GCA_006410675.1 Oreotragus oreotragus
GTGGGTGGGGACTGTCATTCTCCCCATTTTACAGATGAGCAACTGAGGCTTCGAAAGAGCAGGTGATTTGCCCAGGTGGGAGCTGGGACTGAAGCCCAGGTCACCGGTCCTCTGAGGGGTCTTGTGTGGACCCATCTGTCCAGCTCTGTGCCTTGTGGTCCAGCAGCAGGGCCAAAGCCGAGACACTCAGGGTGGTGCGAGAAAGGAGGCTGCTTCCGGGGACCCAGAAGGGAGCTGCCAAACTCAGGGAGCCGGCGATGGCAATGGAGAGGTCTGGGCAAGCCAGGAGGTCACTCACAGTGATGGCATGGAAGTGCTGGTGTCTGGGGAGGGGAGCAGTCACAGATGAGGACGGGGAGGTGGCCAGGGTAGGGACAGACTCCACAGCTTAGTGTGGAGCCTGGGAAAGTGGAGGGCAGCAGTGCCGCTGACCGGAGACACGGGGGTGCATGGGCACAGTTCCCACCATGTAAGCTCGTCTCACGCCCTGCAGACTGTGCCCCCTGACCCCCAACACTGGGCACGGCTTCCACGTGCTCCCCGGCATGTGGACATCATTTTGTCTTTGTCCATGTTGGTTCTTTGGACTGCTGATATTTCCTTGAGTATAAGTCCAGAGAGGAGGCATGACCTGCCTGTATCTAGAAGCCCGACCTCATCAAACCCTCCAGGAAACCTGAGAGAGAGTTGTTATCACCCCTTCCACCAATGGGGAATGAAGGCTGAGAGATGAAGGGACACAGTCAAGGTCACACAGCAGGGAATCGGGGGCCATGACCGGAGCTCAGGTCTGTGTGTTAACACACATAGGGTACAGCAGCAAAGCCAGCAGGGATCTCAGAGGACTGCATCAGTGACTGGACAGCCAAGAAGCCCTGTGACCCTGAGGTGCTCACCCCTGTGAGCCTGCCCCCCATGTCCCAGAACTGCCAAGAGGCTCAGCCTCACTCCTCCACCTCCCGGCTTCAGCTGGCACAGCAGGGAGCCTCAAGGAAGCCCCCAGCTCCACTCTGCTGGGCTCTGCACTCGGGGAGAAGATCATGGAAACCAGAGCATCTTGAACCGACCAACCGTGTGATGGAGAGGGAGTACCACCAGGGTCATCAGTCAGCACCGAGGGCTCCCAATCAGGAGGGCCTTGAGAAGGGGGACCCGGGAGGAGATAGTAAAGAGGGGCCAGTGTTGCCTCGTCCTGCTCCTTAGTCTCCTGCAGGGATCTGCAGCTGCCGGCAGAGCCAGAGCCTGCAGGGAGGAGAGCGTCACGGAGCACTAGCGCCGGCTGGGACCTGGGGAGGGGCGGGCAGGTACATACTTGACGTTGGTGTTGGTGCAGATGATGTACTCTATCTCGTCGGAATACGGGTTCTGGAAGGTGAAGCTGCTGGTGCGGATCAACACCCACTCGCGGTTCTTGGTGCGGAACCGATACATGACCGACAGCACTTGGCCTTTCAGCTTCACCACCTGAGCAAACATTTGCAGAAGGAAGTCAGCGGGAGGAAGGAAGGTGCCAGACAGAGCGGGGAGGCAGCAGGCAGTGCAGGCTTGGCGGGGGCCAGCGGGAGCCCAGAACAGGAGCATCGTGACCACAGACAGGCACGGAGGGACGGTAGTCACCCTCAGGGGAAGCTCGGGCCACGTCCCCTTGAGATGGGACCCTGCACTTGTGTCGTCCTGCCACCCCTCTGTGAGAAACCAATTAGTCAATGCCTTTTTAAAAACTGGCGTATAACTGCCTTACAATGTTGTGTTAGTTTCTGCTGTACAACACCGTGAACCAGCTCTACATAAACATATATCCCGTCCCCTCTTGAGCCTCCCTCCCTCTCACTCCCCATCCCACCCGTCTAGCTCATCACAGAGCACCAAGCTGAGCTCCCTGTGCTTACAGCACCTTCCCATTAACTAGCTATTTTACATGCGATAGTGGATATATGTCAATGTCACTCTCCCAATTTGTTCCACCTACCCCTTCAGAGCCCATTTTATATCAGAACATTTTAGCTTTTAGAAATCAGACCACGAAAACGCTATAAGCTGGAGGGTTTCCCTTTTTGCCTTGGCTAGCAGGGCACTCTGAGCTTGGTGCCCATGCCCTGATGCAGTTAACTCAGGTACGTAGTGACGTTGCACTCGTGGGTTTATTTCTTCATGCTTCCCATGAAGAAATTCTTAAACTCCATTTAACATTGCAGATTGGATTAAATATACTCTCTGGGAGGAGATACAATAAAGTAACAAATTTCTATGCATTATCTATTATTACTTTTTTGTGGCCCCCTCACTGAGGCATACGAGATTTTAGTCCCCTGATCAGGGACGCCCCTGCAGTGGGAATCTTAACCACTGGACTGCCAGGGAAGCTCCTCTGTTATGACTTTTATGTTTCAGTACAGTTGCCAAGATACTTCTCAATGTAATCCTTCACAGGAACTTGAAGAGGTGGGCTTCTACTGTTCACAAAGATAATGCTGAGCGTCACAGAAATAAAATAAGTTGCCCGAGATCAGACAACTTGGGTAGAAAAGCTGGGACAGGAACCAAAATCTTTTTTCCAAACCACGAGTATGTTTCAGGGGATGCACAGCTGGCTTTCCAGCTTTATGCACACACACAATCTATCACACGCAGAAACCCCAAGACGCTGAGACTAGATGGCAGGGTGTACGTTCAGAAGGTGACACCAGGGGCAGTTCTCAGCTGAATCAGGAAAGAAGGAGAAAGGATACAGATAGCTGGTGGGTCCAGGACTGGGTCTGATGATGCTCCAAGACAAAGCAAGGGGAACAGGAACGACCCCTCCTGGTCTGCGAATCCCAGATCCTGGGGCTGGGAGGCAACCAGCCTCCTGACTGTGGATCACAATGTGACCAGAGATAAGAACTGGGACCCGCGTCCTTGCCCCTAACGCTTGGCACTTGTACTTTATTCTGGTTGAATGTCAGCAGCAGCTGGGGTCAGAGACCCCATGGTCACCGAGAGCCTGCACCCTCAGCCCAGGACCCGGCAGAGAGTTAAGTGCCTCAAGCACATTTCTTGAGCTGACTCAACACATCAATGTGGTGGGGTGAGGCCACGCCAGGACGCCCAGGGGTGCCCGCTAGCAAAACTGCAGCCTCAACAGGAAGCCGGCCAGAGGTCAAGGCCATGTGCCCTTCACGGCTGTTTTCCAGGGGGTTCTTTGAATCTGCACAAAGCACCTGGGATGCAGGCAGTGCCCCTGTGGTGAGACCATGTCTACTGTGTTCTGAAGCTTGAGGATGGTGTCTTTCCTGCTTCCTCTAACCAGGATGCCTGAGATGGTGTGAAATTTTTTAACTCCGTGGAACACACACTCTCAGGCACCACCCGTGTGCAAGCTCAGCCCCTGCTGTTAGTCGCTCAGTCATGTCCGACTTTTTGTGACCCCATGGACTGTAGCCCACCAGGTTCCTCTGTCCATGAGATTCTCCAGGCAAGAATACTGGAGTGGGTTGCCATTTCCTTCTCTAGGGGATCTTCCTGACTCAAGGATTGAACCCACATCTTCTGCATTGCAGGCAGATTCTTTATACCATCTAAGCCACCAAGGAAGCCCCTTGGCCCCTGGAGCCATGGGTAACGAGCAAGGGCGGGAGGGAGCCCAGCCTTGCACCTGCTGGGGGCTGACCTACAAATATCTTGTGTGTGTCACCTCCCGTGGTCCTCACAACAGTGCCTGGTGTATCTGGAAGCTGAGCCACAAAGGAGGGAACTCTCCTGCCAAAGCCTTGTGACAGAGGAGGTTAACCTCAAAATTAAAGGCCTGCTGTCTTCAACCTGGAAATGAAAAGAGCCCCATTCATCCCATTCTCATGGGACAGAAATCTGATTCTGCCCATTGGGCACCATGAAAGGAAAGGTTAGTTTTTTTTTCATTTATCTATTTGACTGTGCTGGGTCTTAGTTGTGGCATGTGGGATCTAGTTCCCTGACCAGGGATGAAACCCGGGTCCCACGTATTGGAATCTCAGAGTCTTAACCACTGGACCACCAGGAAAGTCCCAAGAAGCAATTAGCTTCCACTGCATCTGGCCAAGGATCTCTAAGGTATTAGAGAACTAAAAAAGATATAACATAGGGCACATGAATGGCATCATTGACTCAATGGACATGAGTCTGAGCAAACTAAGGGAGATAGTGAAGGATGGGGAAGCCTGGTGTGCTATATGTAGTTCATGGGGTCGCAAGGAGTTGGACATGACTGAGCGACTGAACAACAATGAAAATAGGGAACTGTCCTGCCCAAGCCTCATGACTGAGGAGGAGCAGAGGCAGGATGGGACCCCACGTCTACCTGACCTCTGTCTTTCCCTGACGCACTAGAGCTGAGACAGAACCATCGTGTTGTCCCCAGAGAGCCTCTCACCAGCACAGGAGGGGCAGGCACGTGGATAACTGTAACTCGGAGAGCAAACACAACGACAGAAACATACGATCAGGTGCCGTGGGTTACCAGGAAGTCAAGGACAGGCTTTCTCAGGATCCAGAAAGGGTTCCTGGAGGGAGGTGGGTTTGGGTGACATGCTGGCTGGTAAAGTTCTGGCTGAAACTGAAACTCCAGTACTCTGGCCCCCTGATGTGAAGAACTGACTCATTGTTAAAGACTCTTGATGCTGGGAAAGATTGAGGGCAGGAGAGGTAGGTGACAGAGGATGAGATGGTTGGATGGCATCACCAACTCCATGGACATGAGTTTGAGCAAACTGGGAGATGGTAAAGGACAGGGAACCCTGGCATGCTGCAGTCCATGGGGTTGCAAAGAGTCGGACACGACCGAGTGACTGAACAATAACAAAGCTTTGTAGAGGGTTTCCCTGGGGCAGAGGGTGCAGATGAGCACATGTCTGGGGGCAGGGAGAACTAAGGTGCTATGTGGGTGGGACCACGCATGTAAGGCAGTGGGGGTGTCACAGTCCAGGCCTGGAGACCAGGCTGGTGCGTTCAACTGTGCTTTATTCAGGTATGATGCTAGTACCCGAGACCACCAAGCCCAGGTATGAAGCCAGCCCAGCCCAGCTGTTCCTGCAAACCTTTACTCATCACCACCACCACCACCATCATCACTGTGGCAGACATCTGAGCAGAGAGAAGGAGGAGCCTGCCTTAATCTCCCTGGGTCCCACTCTTCCATCTGACATCCAGGTCACCTGGGATCCAGAGAGGGCATGAGTCCAGAGCAGACTCAGGACTCCCACCCCATCGGGGCCCCGTCTGGCATGCTGTCATCCCACCAAACACAAATTCCTCACAAACTCGCGATCCCACTCTCAAGTCTCATATCTGAGTCACTCAAAATGTCTGTTTAAATCCAGAGTTCAAGGACTTGCTCTGAACTCACACAGCCTCCTCTGTGCTTTTTGCAAAAATAAGTCACTTCCTTTTATCAACATTTGTCCTCCACCCTGACCGCTGGTGGCTGGAACCCAATGAACACAGGCAAGGAGCCCTGGCCTGGCTCTTCAGCATGTCCATGTGGCTGCTGGTTGCTGCCTGCTGAGCCAGGTGACCCACCCTGGCCACCAGCTATTGGGTGGGGCTGCTTTGGTTTCACCTCCTGCCCCAGGAATGAGGTGGCTGCTCTCAGGGCGAGGGTTACTTAAGCAGAATCCTGGGGTGGGATCGATGTTTTACTTCTTCTCTTTCTTTTCCAAACTAACCAGGTTCTGATAGTGTCAGCAGTTGAAAATCTCTGAGGTGCTGTCAGATGGAGAGATCTGTGTGGGGAGTTTGGGGATGGAGGTGGACACTTCGGAAGGAGGCAGGCTCTGATTCCAGTTCTGTTATCACCTTGCTGTGTGACTTGGAGCAAGTGACAGAACCTCTCTAAGTCCTGGTTTTCACTGCAAAAAGTAGGAATGATAAGATATTGTGAAGGGCTGAGGATTATACAGAATAAAATATGTGTGACGAAGGGTCCATTGTTGTTCAGTTGCTAAGTCGTGTCTGAGTGCGATTCCATGGACTACAGCCTGTCAGGCTCCTCTGTCCACGGGATTTCCCAGGCAAGACAACTGGAGTGCATTTCCATTTCCTTCTCCAGGGGATCTTTCCAACCCAGGGATCAAACCCATGTCTCCTGCATTGGCAGGCAGATTCTTTGCCACTGGGCCACCTGGGAAGCCCAAGAAAGCTGTTGCAAAACTCAAAATACACGGACAGGTGGTCTGGGCAAGGTCAGTAAGAACAAGAGAGGGAGAAGAGGGCAGGTTATCGGGATTTCCCAGGCAAGACAACTGGAGTGCATTTCCATTTCCTTCTCCAGGGGATCTTTCCAACCCAGGGATCAAACCCATGTCTCCTGCATTGGCAGGCAGATTCTTTGCCACTGGGCCACCTGGGAAGCCCAAGAAAGCTGTTGCAAAACTCAAAATACACGGACAGGTGGTCTGGGCAAGGTCAGTAAGAACAAGAGAGGGAGAAGAGGGCAGGTTACTGGTGTCCTTTGAGGGGGGCTGGAGTCAGGAGGACCGATTGGGTAAGATGTGGGAGATCAAGGGAAGAATGAAGACTTTTTCTTGGTTTCTGACCTTTGTATCCAGAAGACCAGTGGTACAAAGGAGACTGGGGGCTGTGAGATGAGAGTGGAGCACTGTGTTGGAAGGTTCGTGGGCACTCAAGTGCAGGTGTGGGCTAGGTATCTGCACATCCACAGGTGATGATATGGACTGAACTCATCCAGCAGGTAAAATCACCTGATACTAGAGAGAAGGAGAGAAGGCACCAGGAACAGAGCCCCAGAGTATCACGGCTTGGAGATGCAGGCAGAGATGAAGGATGGACAACAAAGCACTCTAACAGGTGGAAAGGTAACCAGGAGCTGGTGCTATTTGGGAAGAACAGAGCAGCAGGGCACAAGTCGGGTCATGTGATCTGCATGCACAGGTGTGGTGTAACTGGAGCCCTAGGTCTGTGCATGCAGACAGCTCCATGCCTTTCACAGGAGAGCTCAGTGTCGGAGGCCCTCATTCTGAACCACTTGCAAAGCAGAATGTCAAGGACTTATTCTCTCAGATGAATGACAAACCATGATTCCCTCTTAAAAAGCAATTCAAAGGCCCTTCTTCTGTAACATCACCCATCCTTTTCCCTGCAGGGGCTGAAGCGAGTCCTTGGAACCCTTCGAGGAACTGGCTCTCTCTCTCCTCCCAGGTGGACCCATACTGAAGAGGGGGCAGGTCCGCAGTGACAGTCCTGCTTCTCTCACTCCCTACCCACGTGACCTTATGGAATTCCTTCACGAAGCTTCACTTGACTCGCCTGTAGCATGAGGATAACAACATCCACTCTTGTGACTGTTGTGAAGTTTCAGGAAAGCAGTGTGTGCAAAAGGGGTTTCCACACTGCCTGGCACATAGTAGGTGCTTAGTAAACAGCATCTAATTCTAATGATGCTCTGGATGCAGTGAGCATAGTGGCCTTTCTCTCAGACCTCCACGGTCACCCTCGTCCTTCTCTCTCCTTCACTGTCTCTGTTCACGTTGTCAGCATCGCTACCCAGCAACCACCTCCTCTGCTGCTCCTGCCCCAGTTCTGGTCTCATCACCAGGGCAAGCAAAGCAGCCTTCTGATTTGTCTTTTGTTCCATTTATTTCGCACCCTTGTCTCTTCCACATACCTGGGCTGCCATACCTGGGTTTTTTAAAAACATCGCTCCACTTCAAATCCTCACTTAAATGACTTAGGAGAGAATTTAAGTTCCCGGTGACGGCATATGAGGCCCTTCAGAATCTGGCCTCATTGGCCTCTTCTTAGACCACTGCCCACCTCCTCCCTACAAGGCAGCCAGTGTAGCTCTAGCCATGAGCAACTACTTAAAACTCTCCCAACAGGCTGTGCTCTTCTCTGCATCTCTGGTGCTGGCCCCTTGTCTAGAATGTTCTGTCATTTCTTCTCTGCTCATCTGTTAAGACCCATCCTGACTGTTGCCTCCCCTTGAAGACTGTTCCTCACCCTGTCAACCTTGTCCTCCTCTGCTCTTCTCTCAAGACACGGAAATTCCCTACTGATGGTCTGCCCTCCCCACTCAACTGCGAGCTCCTTCATTCCACGGGCCCCCTGATGCCTTGGAGAGGGGGTCCCTGCTGCTTGCCTGGCACATGGAAGGACCACATCCATGTGTACCCAGCTTCTACATCAGCTGGAAATGAACATTCAGGGTACCTGCTGGAAACTCTCCCGAAGATGGCTCTGATCCTCGGAGTGGCAGAACTCCAAAATGTCCTTTCCTAGAAGATCCTAAAAAGAGAGAGACAAGCTTTAATACTCCCCAACCCCATGTTTCATTGTTTATATATTACTGTTAAGACAAGAGTGTTCACATACATCCCCTTCAACTCATTTCCTTTAGCGCACACCATCATAAGGGGGAAAAAAGTGGATGGAAATGTTTTCCTTGCGTGATTAAGGAGCTGGCATCTGGTGCCCCATCCTCAGTGCCTCTGGCATGTTCAGTACTGACTTCTAATTTTGTTAAGGAACTAGAGCAGCAGCTTCAGAATGCAATTTTATTTCTGTTTGCCTTGGAAAGGCAGACTGTACAGGCGAGCTCTAATAAACATTTTAACAAACATAAAAAGAACACAAGTGGTAGCATGAAGATGGATGTGTAGCCTATGAAACCTGGAATCGTTTAAATGGGGGGAACTGCAGCTCTCTTGTGCCTGGAGAAAAGCAGTTATCATAAAATAACTAAACTTGTTAAGTCTGTTGACTACCTGCCTTCGTTCATCTATGTTTTATTCAAAGGACCCAGCATTAACCCCAAACAAAAGTGTTTTGCAATGAAACCAACTGGAATGAGAGAAACCGTCCAAAAGCAAATGGATTATAGGAAACTGGTCCAGTTGGAAGTATCTTCAGCAGCAAAGAGTTTCAACAAAGTCATCGATCAGAACCCAAATCAGCAAATGGCCTCAGCGGGTGCTGACACTGACAGGGGAAAGGACTCTTATCTGTGACAAGAAACACCTAGATCCAGACGCCCATGGAAGGTGGCTGGCGGATAAATGAATCTGGCTGGAAAGAGAAGTCATCAGAGGTCATAGTGAATTTGGAAAGAGATTAATTTTGCCCTTCATTCCATCCCAGAATTCTTAGGTTTACATCAGTCTAGAGATGAAGAATTCAATGAATGGTTCCCATATTTCAATTTAGTCTGTTTGTAGTTATAAAATAGACATGTAATTAAAAAACCCCCCAACAATGTCACCCAAACTCTGTTTCTCAGAACAAAGATTCTTTTTCTTCTTTCTTTTTTGTTCAAATGATTTTTATATTGGAAGAAATTTAAATCTACAGAAAAGTTGAAAGGGTAGTGTAATTCACACCTGTGGGTTGTTTTAATTGGCTTCATCAACTGTCAGTATTTTGCCACATTTGCATATTTCTCTTTCTTTCATATATAAGCAACTATAAATATGTAAGAAACATAAATAGTAAATATAAATGAAATATCATACTTATACACAAATATATCTAAAATATATTTATATATATCTTATTTTAAAATACATTTAAAATATGTTTATTTTTTTGTTGAATCATTTGAAAACAATTAGCAAGAATCACGACACTCCTCATATATGAAATATGTGTCTCTTTGCGACCCCATGGTCTGTCCATGGAATTTTCTAGGCAAGAACAGTAGAGTAGATTGCTATTCCCTTCTCCAGGGGATCTTCCTGACGCAGGGAATTGAACCAGGGTCTCCTGCATTGCAGGCAGAATTTTTAGCATCTGTGCTAGCAGGGAAGCTCCATATAAATGACATTTTCTTACAAATCCATAATGTACCATATTATACCTTAAAAAATCAATAATTATTTGATAAAATCACCTAACATATTAACATTTCCTCACTTGTCTCCCAGTTGTCCTTTATAGCTATACATCTTCAGGCTGAGGACCCAAGGAAGGCTTTTACATTGCATACTGTTATTTTATCTCTTTGGTTTATCTTAATTTGGAACAATCTCTCCAAGCCAGGCTTCAGCAATACATGAACTGTGAACTTCCTGATGTTCAAGCTGGTTTTAGAAAAGGCAGAGGAACCAGAGATCAAATTGCCAACATCTGCTGGATCATGGAAAAAGCAAGAGAGTTCCAGAAAAACATCTGTTTCTGCTTTATTGACTATTCCAAAGCCTTTGACTATGTGGAAAGAAACTGTGGAAAATTCTGAAAGAGATGGGAATACCAGACCACCTGACCTGCCTCTTGAGAAATCTATATGTAGGTCAGGAAGCAACAGTTAGAACTGGACATGGAACAACAGACTGGTTCCAAACAGGAAAAGGAGTCCATCAAGGCTGTATATTGTCACCCTGCTTATTTAACTTATATGCATAGTACATCATGAGAAATGCTGGACTGGAAGAAGCACAAGCTGGAATCAAGATTGCTGGGAGAAATATCAATAACCTCAGATATGCAGATGACACCACCCTTATAGCAGAAAGTGAAGAGGAACTAAAAAGCCTCCTGATGAAAGTGAAAGAGGAGAGTGAAAAAGTTGGCTTAAAGCTCAACATTCAGAAAACGAAGATCATGGCTTCTGGTCCCATCACTTCATGGGAAATAGATGGGGAAACAGTGGAAACAGTGTCAGGCTTTATTTTTTTGGCATCCAAAATCACTGCAGATGGTGACTGCAGATATGAAATTAAAAGACGTTTACTCCTTGGAAGAAAGGTTATGACCAACCTAGATAGCATATTCAAAAGCAGAGACATTACGTTGCCGACTAAGGTCCGCCTAGTCAAGGCTATGGTTTTTCCAGTAGTCATGTATGGATGTGAGAGTTGGACTGTGAAGGAAGCTGAGCACCGAAGAATTGATGCTTTTGAACTGTGGTGTTGGAGAAGACTCTTGAGAGTCCCTTGGACTGCAAGGAGATCCAACCAGTCCATTCTGAAGGAGATCAGCCCTGGGATTTCTTTGGAGGGAATGATGCTAAAGCTGAAACTCTAACACTTTGGCCACCTCATGCAAAGAGTTGACTCATTGGAAAAGACTCTGATGCTGGGAGGGATTGAGGGCAGGAGGAGAAGGGGACGACCGAGGATGAGATGGCTGGATGGCATCACTTACTCGATGGATGTGAGTGTGAGTGAACTTCAGGAGTTGGTGATGGACAGAGGCCTGGTGTGCTGCGATTCATGAGGTTGCAAAGAGTCGGATACGACTGAGTGACTGAACTGAACTGAACTGAACTCCTGACTTTTGATATTTTTTGTGACTGTTGTGATTTTCACTTTTTTTAAAAAAAGACCTTGAAAATGTGCTTCCTGTAAAAAGAGGATCCATATACTTTTGAGAAACAAATGGTGAGACAAAATTCAGGGAATATCTTTAAGACATTTCAGGGTCTTTCACATGAATATACTTTTAAAGTTTCTAAGGAGATTTCCTATTTGGTATTCATCAAAATTAATTGATAAGAGAGTCTCTTTTTCATAGAACATCTTAATTCTAGTTTGAGAAAAATCTAGAGCTAGATTAAACAAAATGGTTAGCACAAAAAATTGAGTTAATTTTAAGCAGTGCAGTTGCATACAATAACCTTTTTTGCTTTGGAAGGCCATTACCCAGGCAAGGAGATGTATTTTTATGCCGTGTTTCCCTGTATCGTCACTGTATTATATCTTGAACAAATGAGGTAGGTGAATTTTGAAAGTGAAAGTGTTAATCGATCAGTCATGTCTGACTCTTTATGATCCCATCGTCTGTAGCCTGCCAGGGTCTTCTCCATGGGATTCTTCAGGGAAGAATACTGGATCAGGTTGCCATGCCCTTCTCCAGGGGATCTTCTTAACCCAGGGATTGAACCCAGGGGTCCTGCAGTGCAGGCAGATTCTTTACCATCTGAGCCACCAGGTGCATTTTAAATAAAACTAAATCTCCAGTCGACTCCATGAGCTCAAAACCACCTACCTGAGGCTGGTAGCCAATCACACTGATACATCTTGGGTCCACAAATGTGATGATCCCATCAGAGTTATGCCGTGATAAGAATTCCGTGGGCACTGACATCCCACTCATGTCCATGCACACAGGAGAGCTGGTCACCTGGAATGGAGAAATCCACAGGGAGGCAGTTTTAACAGAGACAGAGACGGTGATGGAGACTGAGTTAGAGAACAATCTACGTGGATTTAGTTTCACAGATCCTTCCAGGTCATGAGTACAACGAGTTCAAAATGTTTGACAATAAATGCAGGAGAGGGTGTGGAGAAAAGGGAACCCTGCTACATTGTTGGTGGGAATGTAAATTGGTGCAAACACTATGGAGAACAGTAGGGAGATTCCTAAAAAAAAACTAAAACTAAAACTACCGTATGACCCAAGAATCCCACTCCTGGGCATATACCATGAGAAAACCATAATTCAAAAGATACATGCACTGGAGAGCAAACAGGGAATTGATTACTGGCTAGATTGCTCTCTCCCCTTTTGATTCCCCCTCTTCTCCTCCTGGTCACCTCTATCTCCCTCCTCCCTCTTCTCTTCTCTACATAACTCTGTGAACCTCTCTGGGTGTCCCTCACTGTGGAGAATCTTTTCACCATTAACCTAGATGTTTTATCATTGGTGCTATATGGATGGAGAAGTCTTGAGGCTACTGTAAGAATAAGACTGAAAGCCAGAGGCAGGAGGCTTAAATCCAAAACTTGAGAACACCAGAAAACTCCCGACTCCAGGGAACATTAATTGACAAGAGCTCATCCAAAAGCCCCCATACCTACACTGAAACCAAGCTCCACCCAACAGCCAACAAGTTTCAGAGCAAGACATACCAAGCTAACTCTCCAACTGTGCAGGAACATAACCCTGAGCACAAAAATACAGACAGCCAAAAGTTACACAAAACCCATAGATACCTCAAAACTCACTACTGGACACTTCACTGCACTCCAGAGGGAAGAGATCCAGCTCCACCTACCAGAACACCAATGCAAGCTTCCCTAATCAGGAAGCCTTGACAAGCCACTCCTCCAACCCCATCCACAGGGAGGAAACTCCACAATAAAGGGAACCACAAACTTCCAGCATACAGAAAGGCCACCCCAAACACAGCAACCTAAACAAGATGAAAAGGCAGAGAAATATTCAGCAGGTAAAGGGACATGATGAAAGCCCCCTGAACCAAACAGAAGAGGAGGAGATGGGGAGTCTACCTGAAAAAGAATTCAGAATAATGATAGTAAAAATGATCCAAAATCTTGAAAACAAAATGGAGTTATAGATAAATAGTCTGGAGACAAGGATTGAAAAGATGCAAAAGTTTAACAAGGACCTAGAAGAAATAGAAAAGTCAATCAATAATGAATAATACAATAACTGAGATCAAAAGCACTCTGGAGGGAATCAACAGTACAGTAACAGAGGCAGAAGATAGGATAAGTGAGGTGGAAGATAGAATGGTGGAAATAAATGAAGCAGAGATGATAAAAGAAAAAAGAATTAAAAGAAATGAGGACAACCTCAGAAACCTCTGGGACAACGTTAAACACCCCAACATTCGAATCATAGGAGACCCAGAAGAAGACAAAAAGAAAGGCCATGAGAGAATACTTGAGGAGATAATAGTTGAAAACTTCCCTAAAATGGGGAAGGAAATAGCCACCCATGTCCATGAAACCCAGAGGGTCCCAAACAGGATAAACCCAAGACGAAACACCCCAAGACACATATTAATCAAATTAACAAAGATCAAACACAAAGAAAAAATATTAAAAGCAGCAAGGGAAAAACAACAAATAACTCACAAGGGGATCCCCATAAGGATAACAGCTGATCTTTCTTAGAAACTCTTCAGGCCAGAAGGGAATGGCAGGACATACTTAAAGTGATGAAAGAGGAAAACCTACAACCCTGATTACTGTACCCAGCAAGGATCTCAGTCAAATATGAAGGAGAAATCAAAAGCTTTACAGACAAGCAAAAGCTGAGAGAATTCAGCACCACCAAACCAGCTCGTCAACAAATACTAAAGGATCTTCTCTAGACAGGAAACCCAGGAAAGGTTTATAAACTCGAACCCAAAACAACAAAGCAAATGGCAACAGAATCATATTTATCAATAATTACCTTTAATGTAAATGGGTTGAATGCCCCAACCAAAAGACAAAGACTGGCTGAATGGATACAAAAGCAAGACCCCTATATATTCTGTCTACAAGAGACCCACCTCAAAGAAAGGGACACATATAGACTGAAAGTGAAGGGCTGGAAAAAGATATTTCACACAAATGGAGACCAAAAGAAAGCAGGGGTAGCAATACTCATATCAGATAAAATAGACTTTGAAACAAAGGCTGTGAAAAGAGACAAAGAAGGACACTACATAATGATCAAAGGATAAATCCAAGAAGACATAACAATTATAAATACATATGCACCCAACATAGGAGCACTGCAATATGTAAGGCAAATGCTAACAAGTATGAAAGGGGAAATTAACAGTAACACGATAATAGTGGGAGTCTTTAATACCCCATTCATACCTATGGATTGATCAGCTAAACAGAAAATTAGCAAGGAAACACAAACTTTAAATGATTCAATGGACCAGGTAGACCTAATTGATATCTATAGGACATTTCACCCTAAAACAATGAATTTCACCTTTTTCTCAAGTGCACATGGAACCTTCTCCAGGATAGATCACATCCTGGGCCATAAATCTAGCCTTGGTAAATTCAGAAAAATTGAAATCATCCCAAGAATCTTTTCTGATCACAATGCAGTAAGATTAGATGTCAACTACAGGAAACGCTGGGCTGGAAGAAGAACAAGTTGCAATCAAGATTGCCAGGACAAAATATCAATAACCTCAGGTATGCAGACGACACCACTCTTATGGCAGAAAGTGAAGAGGAACTAAAAAACCTCTTGATGAAAGTGAAAGAGGAGAGTTAAAAAGTTGGCTTAAAGCTCAACATTCAGAAAACGAAGATCAGGGTACCTGGTCCCATCACTTCAGGGGAAATAGATGGGGAAACAGTGGAAACAGTGTCAGACTTTATTTTTTGGGACTCCAAAATCACTGCAGATGGTGATTGCACTTGGAAGGAAAGTTATGACTAACCTAGACAGCATATTAAAAAGCAGAGACATTACTTTACCAACAAAGGTCCATCTACTCAAGGCTATGGTTTTTCCAGTAGTCATGTATGGATGTGAGAGTTGGACTGGGAAGAAAGCTGAGCGCCAAAGAATTGATGCTTTTGAACTGTACTGTTGGAGAAGACTCTTGAAAGTCCCTTGGACTGCAAGGAGATCCAACCAGTCCATTCTGAAGGAGATCAGTCCTGGGTGGGTGCTCATTGGAAGGACTGATGCTAAAGCTGAAACTCCCAATACTTTGGCCATCTCATGTGAAGAGTTGACTCCTTGGAAAAGACGCGGATGCTGGGAGGGATTGGGGGCAGGAGGAGAAGGGGACGACAGAGGATGAGATGGCTGGATGGCATCACCGACTCGATGGACATGAGTTTGAGTGAACTCTGGGAGTTGGTGATGGCCAGGGAGGCCTGGCGCGCTGCAATTCATGGGGTCACAAAGAGTCGGACATGACTGAGCGACTGAACTGAACTGAAAAGGAAAAAAAAACTATTAAAAATACAAACATAAGGAGGCTAAACAACACACTTCTGAATAACCAACAAATCACAGAAGAAATAAAAAAAGAAATAAAAATACACATAGAAACGAATGAAAATGAAAACACAACAACCCCAAACCTATGAGATTCAGTAAAAGCAGTGCTAAGGGGAAAGTTCATAGCAATACAAGCCTACCTCAAGAAACAGGAGAGAAATCAAATAAATAACCTAACTCTACACGTAAAGCAACTAGAAAAGGAAGAAATGAAGCATACCCCAGAGTCAGTAGAAGGAAAGAAATCATAAAAATTAGGGCAGAAATAAATGCAAAAGAAACAAAGGAGATCATAGCCAAAATCAAGAAAGCTAAAAGCCGGTTCTTTGAGAAGATAAATAAAATAGACAAACCATTAGCCAGACTCATCAAGAAAAAAAGGGAGAAGAATCAAATCAACAAAAACGGAGAAATCACAACAGACAACACAGAAATACAAAGGATTATAAGAGACTACTATCAGCAATGATATGCCAATAACATGGACAACTTGGAAGAAATGGACAAATTCTTAGAAAAGTATAACTTTCCAAAACTGAACCAGGAAGAAATAGAAAATCTTGACAGACTCATCACAAGCACAGAAATTGAAACTGTAATCAGAAATCTTCCAACAAACAAAAGCCCAGGACCTGATGGCTTCACAGATGAATTCTACCAAAAATTTAGAGAAGAGCTAACACCTATCCTACTCAAACTCTTGCAGAAAATTGCAGAGGAAGGTAAACTTCCAAACTCATTCTATGAGGCCACAATCACCTAATATCAAAACCAGACAAAGATGCCACAAAAATGAAGAAAACTACAGGCCAATATCACTGATGAACACAGATGCAAAAATCCTTAACAAAATTCTAGCAAAGAATCCAACAACATATTAAAAAGATTATTCATCATGACCAAGTGGGCTTTATCCCAGGGATGCAAGGATTCTTCAAAATTCACAAATCAACCAATGTGATATACTACATTCACAATTTGAAAGATTAAAAACCATATGATTATCTCAACAGATGCTGAGAAAGCCTCTGACAAAATTCAGCATCCATTTATGATAAAAATCCTCCAGAAAGCAGGCATAGAAGGAACATACCTCAACATAATAAAAGCCATATATGATAAACCCACAACAAACATTATCCTCAATGGTGAAAAATTGAAAGCATTTCCCCTAAAGTCAGGAACAAGATAAGGGTGCCCACTTTCACCACTACAATTCAAAATAGTTTTGGAAGTTTTAGCCACAGCAATCAGAGAAGAAAAAGAAATAAAAGGAATCCAGATTGGAAAAGAAGTAAAACTCTCACTGTTGGGGGATGACATGATCCTCTACATAGCAAACCCTAAAGACTCCACCAGAAAATTCCTAGAGCTAATCAATGAAGACAGTAAAGTCTCAGGATATAAAATTGACACACAGAAATCCCTTGCATTCCTATACACTAATAATGAGAAAGCAGAAAGAGAAATTAAGGAAACAATTCCATTCACCATTGCAATGAAAAGAATAAAATACTTAGGAATAAATCTACCTAAAGAAACAAAAGACCTATATACATAAAACTATAAAACACTGATGAAAGAAATCAAAGATGACACAAATAGATGAAGAAATATCAGGGATTGGAAGAATCAATATAGTGAAAATGAGTATACTACTCAAAGCAATCTATAGATTTAATGTAATACTTATCAAGCTACCAACAGTATTTTTCAGAGAACTAGAACAAATAATTTCACAATTTGTATGGAAATACAAAACACCTCAAATAGCCAAAGCAATCTTGGGAAAGAAGAATGGAACTGGAGGAATCAATGATGCTGGGAGGGATTGGGGTTAGGCGGAGAAGGGGACGACCGAGGATGAGATGGCTGGATGGCATCACAGACTCGATGGGTGTGAGTTTGAGTGAACTCCAGGAGGTAGTGATGGACAGGGAGGCCTGGTTGCTGTGATTCATGGGGTCGCAAAGACTCGGACATGACTGAGCGACTGAACTGATGATAATTATATTTTTAGTTTTTTTGAGGAACCTCCTTTCTGTTTTTCATAGGGACTATATCAACTTACATACACACCAGTATTGTAGGAGGGTTCCCTTTTCTCCACACTGTCACCAGAATTTGTTGTTTGTATTAACAGAGTTTTAATGACGGCCATTCTGACTGGTATAATGTGGTACCTCATTGTGGTTTTGATTTACATTTCTCTAATAATTAGCGATGTTGAACATCTTTCCATGTACCTGTTGGCGGTTTGTATTTATTCTTTGCAGAAGTGTCTGTTTAGATCTTCTGCCCATTTTTCAATTGGGTTTTTTGTTTTTGTTGTTAAGTTGTATTTGCATATTTTGGAAATCAAACCCTTGTCAATCACATTGTTTGCATATATTTTCCCCCATTTTGTAGTTTGTCTTTCTGTTTCTTTATGGCTTCTTTAACTATACAAAAACTTGTGAGTTTGAAATGTCTTAGTTGTTTATTTTCATTTGTTTTTATTTCTTTTGCCTTGAGAGACTGACCTGAGAAAACATTGGTGCTGTTTATGTCAGAATTTTGCCAATGATCTCTTCTAGGAGTTTTATGTTGTCATGTCTTATGTTTAAGTATTTAAGCCATTTTGAGTTTATTTTTGTGCATTTTTTTTGTGAGAGGGCGTGTTATTTTTGATTTACATGTGGCTGTCTAACTTTTCCACCACTTAACAAAGAGAATTTTTCCCTTTGTTTATTCTTGCCTCTTTTGTCAAAGATTAATTGACCATAGTTGTGTGTGCTTCCTTTTGATAATAATAACCATCAGTTCGATCCCTGGCCAGGGAACTAGATCCCACATACCACATCTTATATATATATATTTACACACATATACACACACATGCATACACACACAAAATATATGCCTAAGACTTTCTATGTGAAAATTATGATCAAATAATGATGGTATTTTGAGTACAGTTTTACAAAATAGACAGCTTTATCATTACCTGTCATAAAACAACCCCTGTTCTTGAGTTTCTAAGCAAAAGAAACTTATTAATGATATTATATTCCAGTTGCTCATTGTAGATCATTGCTTATATTTTTACTAAAGTCAAAATTCATGCATGGATAAGCTTTAAATTTTTTCTTTGCATACACAGAAGTATGTTCTTTGCAAAATGTCTATACCATTTTTATATTTTTCACTCTAGAGTGAGTATGACCTGGGATTCAAATGCATATTGCTTTTTCAGTTATTAGTTGTGTCATCTTGGGGAAGGTAATCACTTTTAAAACTAGTGGATATATAGAATTATGAATCATGTCTCTGTCCATATTCTTTATACTATTAATAAAATACTATACTAATAAAAGTTAATAAATATTATATGTATTAACTTTTGCAATTTAATTATACATATATACATAGAGGAAATATTTCAGATCATTGAGTCTATTGTGAGGCACTTGTTAGAAATCAGAGAGTTTACATTTTAACAAAAAGTTCAGAGTATTAGGAATTAAGTAGTTCAAATATTTCTAGACTTCTAGGTTCAAATCTAGTTCCAATTGCTATTTGAAAAAAAAAAAAAAGTTTAACAACAGGCCCAAAACATGATTTTGGCCACCTACATGAAAATACAGGAATGTTGTTACAGGAGATCTTCTCCAGACAAGTAACATACCTGTTAGACAAAACGTTTCCATGCATATTTCATGAAAAATATATTCTCTGTCACAATACATTTTCTATTGTTTATTATCAACTCTGACTAGACATTTGGACCAGCAGATCTTATTCTCTGTGACTGAGATGACTGGGTAAGGTGGTAGCACTGTGGCTTTTAGAATTCTTGAAATCTTCAGGATTAGACTCAGTTCAGTTCAGTTCAGTCACTCAGTCATGTTCCACTCTTTGAGACCCTTTGAATTGCAGCATGCCAGGCCTCCCTGTCTATCACCAACTCCCGGAGTTC
>SJYX01020332.1:69381-112389 GCA_006410675.1 Oreotragus oreotragus
GTCCAAGGGACTCTCAAGAGTCTTCTCCAACACCACAGTTCAAAAGCATCAATTCTTCAGCGCTCAGCCTTCTTCACAGTCCAACTCTCATATTCATACATGACTACTGGAAAAACCATAGCCTTGACTAGACGGACCTTAGTCGGCAAAGTAATGTCTCTGCTTTTGAATATGCTATCTAGGCTGGTCATAACTTTTCTTCCAAGGAGTAAGCGTCTTTTAATTTCATGGCTGCAGTCACCATCTGCAGTGATTTTGGAGCCCAAAAAGATAAAGTCTGACACTGTTTCCCCATCTATTTCCCATGAAGTGATGGGACCAGATGCCATGATCTTCGTTTTAAGGTTAAGATGATTACATTATCAAAATGCTTATAAAGCAAACACTGCAGTAATATATATTGAAAACTTTTATAACATCTATAAAAATTGCTTCTAAGAAAATTCTGAAAGAGATGGGAATACTGGACCACCTGACCTGCCTCTTGAGAAACCTGTATGCAGGTCAGGAAGCAACAGTTAGAACTGGACATGGAACAACAGACTGGCTCCAAATACGAAAAGGACTTTATCAAAGCTGTATGTTGTCACCCGGCTTATTTAACTTATATGCAGAGTACATCATGAGAAACGCTGGGCTGGAAGAAACACAAGCTGGAAATCAAGATTGCCAGGAGAAATATCAGTAACTTCAGATATGCAGATGACACCACCCTTATAGCAGAAAGTGAAGAAAGAACTAAAGAGCCTCTTGATGAATGTGAAAGAGGAAAGTGAAAAAGCTGGCTTAAAGCTCAACATTCAGAAAACTAAGATCATGGCATCTGGTCCCATCACTTCATGGGAAATAGATGGGGAAACAGTGGCTGACTTATTTTTTTCAGCTCCAAAATCACTGCAGATGGTAACTGCAGCCATGAAATTAAAAGACGCTTACTCCTTGGAAGGAAAGTTATGACCAACCTAGACAGCATATTAAAAAGCAGAGACATTGCCAACAAAGGTCTGTCTAGTCAAGGCTATGGTTTTTCCAGTGGTCATGTATGGATGTGAGAGTTGGACTATAAAGAAAACTGAGCGCTGAAGAATTGATGCTTTTGAACTGTGATGTTGGAGAAGACTCTTGAGAGTCCCTTAGACTGCAAGGAGATCCAACCAGTCCATCCTAAAGGAGATCAGTCCTGGGTGTTCACTGGAAGGACGGATGCTGAAGCTGAAACTCCAGTACTTTGGCTGCCACCTGATGTGAAGGGCTGACTCATTTGAAAAGACCCTGATGCTGGGAAAGATTGAGCGCAGGACAGAAGGGGATAACAGAGGATGAGATGGTTGGATGGCATCACTGACTTGATGGACATGGGTTTGGGTGGACCCCAGGAGTTGGTGATGGATAGGGAGGCCTGGTTTGCTGCGGTTCATGGGGTCACAAAAAGTCAGACATGACTGAGTGACTGAACTGACTGAAGCATTTAAATGCCAATGAGAGAATCACATCTAACAGAATATGGACGAATAAAGAAACTTTCCCTGGTGACTCAGATGGTAAAGAATTCGCCTGCAATGTAAAAAACCTTGGTTCGATCCCTGGGTCAGGAAGATCCCCTGGAGAAGGGAATGGCTACCCACTCCAGTATTTTTGCCTGGAGAATTCCATNCTGAAGCATTTAAATGCCAATGAGAGAATCACATCTAACAGAATATGGACGAATAAAGAAACTTTCCCTGGTGACTCAGATGGTAAAGAATTCGCCTGCAATGTAAAAAACCTTGGTTCGATCCCTGGGTCAGGAAGATCCCCTGGAGAAGGGAATGGCTACCCACTCCAGTATTTTTGCCTGGAGAATTCCATGGGCGGAGAAGCCTGGTGGGCTACAATCATGGGGTCGCAAAGAGTCGGACATGACTAAGCATGCAAAGAAACATTACATGAATTCAGGAAGATTTCAAGTGACAACGGGGAGTATCAGGTTTTTCATTCCCTATCTCCTTTAAAACAGAAATTTTATTCTGTCTTCCAGGTAGCACAGGAAGCAGAAAGTCTACTAAGGTTAAGAAACTGGGTGTGGAATAGCCAAACTGAGGTCAGATGCCTATTCTGTTAAAGAAAAGGGTGTCCAGATTGGGGATTCACCAAGAGGGAGATATTTGCATCTGTCTTAGAAAAAATCACTGTTGGGTGCTGTTTGGAAGAAAAAGAGAATGACAGACAAAGAACCAAATTCTTCTTTACCACTGTAATTTTCTATTAAACTGTATACTGAATACACTATCAACCACATTATCTAATAATTACATGAACTGAACCAAAATGAATATTCTTAAACAGTTAAGTTCAGTGTAAAACAGAAATACAACAACTCTTGCGACTTTTTTTTTTAAAAGATATTGCCAGGATAACATTTATATAAAGATTTTAAAAGCCATGACCATTTTCTTTCAGCCATTTTTTTTTTAACTTGGAGGTAGATTACACAGTACTATCCAAATTTACTGAATATGTTACCGAAATAATTTCAAGTTCTGTGAGAGGATTTCCTTCTGAGAATGTGTTTTTTTTTTAAAAGATATTGCCAGGATAACATTTATATAAAGATTTTAAAAGCCATGACCATTTTCTTTCAGCCATTTTTTTTTTAACTTGGAGGTAGATTACACAGTACTATCCAAATTTACTGAATATGTTACCGAAATAATTTCAAGTTCTGTGAGAGGATTTCCTTCTGAGAATGTGATCATAAGCAATGAGTGCTAAGTTAAAGAGAAACGAATACTTTGCTTTTTGAGGTAATGTCTTAGACATCAAAATCAATACTGAGTATAATATACCAACTCTCATTCTTTCTCCACAAAAAAAATCTACTTGTTTAGCTTTGACTACTGGTGAGTCCAACTAAGTATTTTCTCCTAAAAAAAGTTAGAAGACAAAGGCTCTGCCAAGTTCTTTTTCATGGTGCTGAGGACATGAAAATGAAAACGAGAGACACACGGATGTTATTATTGCTTCTTTAAGGAGAAGTGATTACCCTAGAAGACGGGATTACTTTCCCTTTTTTTTTGAGAAATATTTAAATCCTAGGGTAATGGAGAGTCACTTTTCTTTGAGTCTCACTCTTTCACAACCATATCCCACTGAACAGCTTTTAGAATAATTCAAGTACTTCAGAATAATTCATTGACTTCCATTATCACAAAATCCTACTCTCACTATACATGTGAGTCCCTTTGAAGGAAAGAAAGTGAAATATAAAAACTGAAAAATGACAGTGTAATTCTGGGCCAGTCCCTCCCTTCATGTTACAAGGTCCATTTCTTCAATAAGAAAATTGTATGTAAAAGAAAGAAACATATTCTTTAATTTTACATGTGTAAGCATGGAACAAAATGAAAAAACAATGCTTTTGAAACTAGTGAAAAAGAGTATTTCAGCAAGTAAGATGTATTGACATATTGGATTTGGATACTGACGCAGAAGATGGACCTTTTGGAAGGCCACACGTCTTAGTCATCACTATCATCCCACCACTAAATATCAGATAAATATCTTGCTTTACTTTCTCTCCCATCTGTCCTGTGAGGGTGGTATATACCTAGTTTAAGGAAGAAGAATCTGAGATTCAAGGAAAACCACATCTGAACTGGAGCTGATACCAACTAGAAGAGCTAGACAAAATAAAAACAGAGTGAAGTCACTGGGGAATTGGAGAGACCACTAAGACCCAAGGACACACAATTCCTGGGAAGGAGCAAGCAGCAGTGAAGTGAGCCAACATTCCGCCAGAGCTTTCCCCTCAGGCACCTGAATTCTGGGTGGAGGCACGGCAGGGCAGCTACCAGCAGCAGGAAAACCAGAAGAGATTTTGGCAGTCTTGGGCTACAGACAAAAAATTGAGGGGCTGGAGCCTGATATAGAGGAAGGTGTGGAGAACTCAACTGTGGGCTCAAGCTGCTTGCCAAACTCTGCAAGGAAACTTTAGGAAACTAAGAAGCAAGCAGAAACATACCCCTCTGTAAAGCAGAGTGGATTTTTCAGCAGTTTCATGGTACTGAGAAAACAGGGAGGGGTTAAGTTCTGACCTGAGAGAAGAGAGGGTGAATTTACTATTATGAAGAGAGGATGAAATTATTATGAAGTGATGCTCTTTCATGTTAATAATGGATTTTTACCCCCCTTCACATTAACAGAGCTAACTCTTAATTTTCTTTTGGTTACCATTAACTGGTACTGGAGAAGGGGGCTGCAGAGGAAGAGGTGGTTAGCTAGCAACACCCACTCGGTGGACATGAATCTGAGCAAACTCCAGGAAATAGTGCAAGAGAGGGAAGTCTGGCATGCTGCAGTCTCTGGGGTCGCAAAGAGTCAGACACATCTTAGTGAATGAACGACAATAAACATGGTATTGTCCCTTTTCATCTTTTGATATTCAACCTTTCCGCATCTTTTTCTCCCCTTTTTATTTTTTTGAGTTTTAAAATTATTTTACATAATTAGATCAGTATGTGTATCATTCTTTTCACAGTTATTAATATCTTATTAGAGATTATGATATGCATTTGTGGTTTGATAGCTCTCATCCTTTGCCATATATGTTAAGAACACTTTAACTCCAGCCACTCTTCTATGAGATTTATATGCCGCTGGTGTCAGGTCTTAAACTTCCTTCCTTATTCAAACCTCATAGGATGAAAAAAAATTGTCTCTAACTGTAAATTTACAGTTCCAATTTATCCGCATATCCTTTTGTTGCTGTATATTCATTTATTCTTGTTTCTAGTCTTCCAATAGAGATCATGTTTACTTCTGCACGAGCAACAATACCCTTTAGTGTCTTCCATAGTGCAGTCTGCTGGAGATACACTTTCTCCATTTCTGTCTGAGAGTGAAGTCGCTCAGTCGTGTCCGACTCTTTGCAACCACATGGACTGTAGCCTACCAGGCTCCTCAGTCCATGGAATTTTCCAGGCAAGAGTACTGGAGTGGGTNCGAGCAACAATACCCTTTAGTGTCTTCCATAGTGCAGTCTGCTGGAGATACACTTTCTCCATTTCTGTCTGAGAGTGAAGTCGCTCAGTCGTGTCCGACTCTTTGCAACCACATGGACTGTAGCCTACCAGGCTCCTCAGTCCATGGAATTTTCCAGGCAAGAGTACTGGAGTGGGTTGCCACTTCCTTCTCCACAGGATCTTCCCGACCCAGGGATCGAACCCGGGTCTCCTGCATTGCGGGCAGACGCTTTACCGTCTAAGTCCCCAGAGAAGCTCCATTTCTGTCTATAAATACTTTTTTTTTTTTTTAACATTTAATGATATTTTTACTGGGTATAGAATTCTATCCAGGGTGACAACCATTTTCTCCCAGTAATTTAAAGATCTCACTCTACGGTCTTCTGGCTTTTGTTTCTCACTCTTTTGTTGAAGTACTCCTTTGAAATCAATCTGTCTTTATTCTCTGACTGCTTTTAGTATTTCTTAGTTATTTGGTCGTTAGCAGTTAACTTTGGGATTTCCTTTTATGTATTGTGTTTCAGTTCTTTGGGCTTCTTAAACTTTTGGCTTTTTTTTCTCATCATTTTTGGAAAGTCTATTGCTACTGCTTTTGGCTTATTCTCTCACTAAGATTCTCATGACAGGAATCTTACTCCTCATTCTATCTCCTGTGTCTCACAGTCCCTCTGCTTGTATCTCCCATGCTTTTTCCTCTTCAGGATTTATTTGGGTATATTTTTTTCTTTGGCTGATTTTCCAGGATACCAGTGTACTTTTCCTGTGGCTACCCTTCTGTTAAACCCATCCATTCAGTTCTTTTTTTTTTTTTTATTCAGTTCTTAATTTTGACTTTTTAATAAGAATTTTCATTTTCCCAAGTTTTTATATATCTACCAAATTTCTCATTCCTTTCTTTTCTATCCATGTAGTCTTATATCCTTTCATACCTGGCTATTTTTTCATTATGTGCTGAACACTATATAAATAAAAAAAATTTTTTTGAGTCCTAAAAGATTTTATCTGCCTCAAAATGCAATGGCACCCCACCCCAGTACTCTTGCCTGGAAAATCCAATGGACGGAGTAGCCTGGTGGGCTGCAGTCCATGGGGTCGCTAACAGTCGGACAGACTGAGCGACTTCACTTTCACTTTTCTCTTTCATGCATTGGAGAAGGAAATGGCAACCCACTCCAGTATTCTTGCCTGGAGAATCCCAGGGATGGGGGAGCCTGGTGGGCTGCCGTCTATGGGGTCACACAGAGTCGGACACGACTGAAGTGACTTAGCAGCAGCAGCAGCAGCAAAAGAAGAATGATTTAAAGTTGAGCTTCAAAGAGTACATAAAAATGTAATGAGATGAAAGAAAATCTCAGTCCCCAAAATCTCTATTAGAGAAAGCATTGTATTGGTCCTGGAGTAAGTGTCGAAATTAACCATTATTAGTCAAAGTAAGAACAACCCACAGGGTGTAGATGCATGCTCAAGAAACAGGAATCGCCTGCTAAGTTGTTCTGTATGACCGGGAAGTGAAGGATTTGAAGTTCTCTTTGAAAAGAGAAGGAGAAAGAGACCAGAGAAGGAAAATCCCACAAATGGCAAGAAAAAGAACAGATGTACTGGGTGGTTAAACCATAACCAAAAAAGGTTTAAACAAAATATTATAAATATTAAAAAAGCTGAGCTTCAATTCCTGTGACTGCCTCCTTCTAATTCATCCTTCAGGCTCTCAAGACGAATTGAGAGAATCCACCAGTTCTTACCCTCCTTTGGCAGGTCTTACTCCCCCCCCCACAACTTTCTACCCCTGTACATTCATGAAACTACAAAAAAAGCTGCTCACTTCTTTGGGTGCCTTCTCTTCAGTTAGCAAAGAGGAGGAAAAGCAGGCCCCAAAGTCAGCGTCGCCCAACTGGGCCTCCTTAGCATCCTGTCCTTGAAACATTCCCTTAGCTTTATCCTGTGACTCCAGGCTGATTAAAAAAAAAAAGTGCAGCATCTGCAGTTGGTTCCAGCAGACAGGCAAGTCTTAATTACCTCAACTGCCAAATCTATATGTTATCCAAGAGAAACCTACAAATGTCATGGGAAAATTTTCTTCTTTTAAAGAAAAAAATTTCACTGCAAATGACATAATACTGTACATGGAAAACCCCAAAGATAGTATCAGAAAATTACTAGAGCTAATCAGTGAATTTAGCAAAGTTGCAGATTACAAAATCAATACACAGAAATCACTTGCCTTTCTATATACTAACAATGAAAAAAATAAAAGAGAAATTAAGGAATCAGTCCCATTCACCATTGCAACAAAAAGAATCAAATATCTAGGAATAAACTTACCTAAGGAGACAAAAGAACTGTACAAAGAAAATTATAAGACACTAATGAAAGAAATCAAAGATGACATAAACGGAGAGATATTCCATGTTCCTGGGGAGGAAGAATCAATACTGTGAAAATGACTATACTACCAAATGCAATCTACAGATTCAATGCAATGCCTATCAAATTGCCAATGGCATTTTTTCACAGAACTAGAACAAAAAAATTCACAATTCATATGGAAACACAAAAGACCCTGAATAGCCAAAGCATCTTGAGAAAGAAGAATGGCGCTGGAGGAGTCAACCTTCCTGATTTCAGATTATACTACAAAGCTACAAACATCAAGACAGTATGGTACTGGCACAAAAACAGAAATATAGACCAATGGAACAAGATAGAAAGCCAAGAAATAAACCCATGCACCTATGGGTACCTTATTTTTGACAAAGGAGGCAAGAATATAAGAGGGGGCAAAGACAGCCTCTTCAATAAATGGTGCTGGGAAAACTGGACAGCTACATGTGAAAGTATGAAATTGGAATACTTCCTAACACCATACACAAAGATAAACTCAAAACGGATTAAAGACATAAATGCAAGACCAGAAACTATAAACCTCTTAGAGGAAAACAGGCAGAACACCTGATGACATAAATCAAAGCAAAATCCTCTATGATCCACCTCCTAGAGTAACAGGAATAAAAACAAAAGTAAACAAGTAGGACCTGATGGAACTTAAAAGCTTTTGCACAGCAAAGGAAACTGTAAGCAAGGGGAAAAGACAACCCGTGGAATCGGAGAAAATAATAGCAAATGAAACAACTTCACTCTGTGTAATAGGTTCTAGGTTCATCTACATCATTAGAACTGACTCAAATGTGTTTCTTTATGGCTGAATAATATTCCATTCTGTATACGTACCACAACTTCTTTATCCATCCATCTGTCAATGGACATCTAGGTTGCTTCCATGTTCTAGCTATTGTANCACTCTGTGTAATAGGTTCTAGGTTCATCTACATCATTAGAACTGACTCAAATGTGTTTCTTTATGGCTGAATAATATTCCATTCTGTATACGTACCACAACTTCTTTATCCATCCATCTGTCAATGGACATCTAGGTTGCTTCCATGTTCTAGCTATTGTAAACAGTGCTGCAGTGAACACTGGGATAGATGTGTCTTTTTCAATTTTAACACTCTTCCTCAGTCCACAGTAACAGGTAAAGCTTCTTAAGTACTTTCCCTCTTACCTGCTATTGCTTCAATACTTGGAATCGCAATAGTGCTGTAAGCACTTATTCGCTTACAAGACCATGTATAAACCAAGGAATCTTCTCTATTTTCCAGTCCGGAAACTGAATCAATAAAAAAGGAGCCCCATTTTTTAGAAAATGTATTTAGAGGCTTTGCCTTTGATCCCTGAAACAAGAAACAGAACAATGAACCTGATTAGTTAGCATTCAGCCTCATTTTTCCCACAACTAAGTAAATCAAAATAGAAAAACTCTGCAGAAATTTCAGTTGTTTAGCCAGGCTATATAGAAAGTAAAACAAAGCTGAGTAGTCCTTTAAGGGCTTCCCCAGTGGCTCAGCAGTAAAGAGCTGCCAATGCAGGAGACACAGGTTCGATCCCCAGGTCAGGAAGATCCCCTAAAGAAGGAAATGGCAACCCACTCCAGTACTCTCACCTGGGAAATCCCACGAACAGAAGCCTGGCGGACTACAGTCCATGGGGTTGCAGAAGAGTCAGACACAACTAAACACCAAAGTACTCCTTTGAAGTACTTTCTTCTGGCTTTGCCTGGGAATGCCTATCTCAGCCTTTGGGACCTGGTGTGGATGCCATCTAGGATGTTTTCCTTGACTTTCCATACTTAGGGGAGATTAGGTCTCCTCATCCATTTTCTCACACTCTTGAGTTTATTCCTAATACAGTACTCTTCAAACCATCTTGCAATTATTATACTATTTACTTTTTGCCCTGGACAGATTATGAACTATATAAGGTTAAGAACTATCTCATCTATTAGTGTATAGCTAGGGCCTAGTGCCTAGGTCATAGCAGGCACAGAAAAAATGTAGACTAAATAAAAGACCCATTCAAGAAATACTTCTCAGTGTTTTATAGGTGTAGTATAAAATTAAGAATTAAAAAAAAATCCCATCACACCCAATTAATTTGAATTATAAAATCTGTCATCCTTTCTGGATGAAAACTTTTAGAGCATCAGAGAGTCTCAAATATGCCTTTAGATTCATGATTCTTTGTGCTGGAACTCAATTTGTGAAGCAAGATGAAAATACATGTTTTTCAGATGATGCTGTTTAGATGGTGTTTAGAAATCCCTTAGCAAGAATCTATTTGGATTTCACCAAACATACTAAAAGCAGTATGGAATACAAATATCTGTGCTTATGTGTATGCATTCAAGGTGTATTGAAATAGAATTTCTCAAGGCGTGAGGAGAAGCTTATAGTGTAACTTCTTTATTTGGTTCCAAGAAGAGATGCCTCACGTCGCACAGACTGCATGTAGATGATGGTTCTGCCAACACCGAGTGGCCATCTGGGCTGCACGGTATTCCTCTGAGAAGAGGAAAGCAGACTTGTTTACCCTTTCTGGTTCACTGTATTACGGATGCTGCTGCTGCTGCTAAGTCGCTTCAGTCGTGTCCGACTCTGTGTGACCCCATGGACGGCAGCCCACCAGGCTCCCCCATCCCTGGGATTCTCCAGGCAAGAACACTGGAGTGGGTTGCCATTTCCTTCTCCAATGCATGAAAGAGAAAAGTGAAAGTGAAGTTGCTCAGTCTGTCCGACTGATAGCGACCCCATGGACTGCAGCCCACCAGGCTACTCCGTCCATTGGATTTTCCAGGCAAGAGTACTGGGGTGGGGTGCCATTGCTGTTACTGTCTAAATGTTCATGTCTGCCAAAATTTGTATGTCGAAATTCTAATCCCCAAGATGATGTAATTATGAGGTGAGCCCTTGAAGAGGTACTTAGGTCATGAAAGTGAAGCCCTCATGAATGGGATTCTTGTTCTTATAAAAGAGAGCCCAGAAAGCCCATTATGTAATGTTGTGTTTGTAATGAATTAGCAAGGAAAGGGGTCTGTGGGAGAAGATGGAGCTACTGTTTACATAATGCTGAAGGAAACATTCCCACTGTGTCTTCACTCTCTTTCCATTGTCTGTGCATTCTCAAATCGTTGTAAAGAAACCAAATTTCCTTATTTCTCTTTAAGGGCAACTTCCTTCACAATCCCTCAAGTTAGAGGGTCCACCTCCTGGAAGGTTATTTTAAAACTCTTAACTCGGTCCACAGAGCTATACAGTTCACAGAGTTTCCAGTGTCACGCTGAGGACTAAATGATACTCAGTGGAAACCTCGTAGAACCTGACTCCTTTATTCCCTCATAGTAGTCTTTGTTTCTTAGAACACTTTTAGGTTTACAGATAAATAGGGCAGACAGTATGGAGACTTCTGAAATATGCTGCCTCTGGTCCACCCCTAACATGATCTCTCCCGTTATTAACATTTTGTATTAATTAGTGTGTTATGTTTGTTACAACCGTGCTCCATTTATTCATCCCCTGCCCCTCTGAGCCCTGGGGTGTTCAATGGTCTCTTCCCTGTCCCTACACTTCTGTCTTTTCCAGAATGTCATACAGCGGCGTACAGTATGCAGCCTTTTCACACTAGCTTCTTTCACTTCTTTCACCATAACATGCACTTTAGTTTCCTCCATGTTTTTCCATGGCTTGATAGTTTCTATTGTTATTTTTTGATTTGATCTTTGGTTTTTGACTTTTTAGATTCTTCCACTGGAATGAATTTAGAAGAATGCATAGTGCATTTTATTTTCTGATCTTTCTTTTTTTTCTGCTAATTTTTGCTTTTATATACTACTTTCCCTTTCTAGACTGATGACATACTTTACTTTTCTTTCCTCAAAGTTCATTGGGGGTGGCTCAGGAGTAAGTTTAAGGGAGCTACCAATTTTGGAAATTAGACCCATGGAAAGGGAGCACAAGGGCCTTCATGGCTAAGCCAAAGAGACAGAGTGTAACTACAGCGGGTCAGGATCTGCTGCCTCGTCATCAGCCAAAGCAAGCCGTCGTGCCGCAGCACTGGACAAAAGCAGGGAGCCCAGAAGACAGACATGTGGTCAACGGCTTTATCTCGGCATCATTTAAAAACTACCCACAGGATCAACTGCAGAGTTGAGAGGGCATGAAGACCACAGTTATGTGCCAACAGACTTCATTGCTCATGGCAGAAACAAACACTTTCTAAGATATGACAAACATAAAGGTCTTTCTTTCAAGGAAAAAACTAAAGGAGACTCTTACCTCATATTTTCCTTTTTTCTCTTCAGGTTCTGATTCCTCAGGCTTCCCATCTTTGTCCCCTCGGAGCTCTTCGAGGATAAGGACTGTCTCCCAGTGACTATAATGACAGGCTGGGAAAATATCTGAATGCATGCTGTCACCGAAGTAAACAACCTATAAGTCAGACAGCAAATTTTGTCTGAGACATGAGGATTGTGAAGGGGAGTGGTGGTCATTTTACAAAAGGCACAAGAGAATTCCTTAACAGCTGTCAGAGTAAGTCATGTAAAAGCTGCATAAGCATCTTAAATTTCCTTGGATAACTTCACAAGTGACCACTGACTTGTTCCATTTGATTCACAGGGTGTCAGGTTTAAGAAATTACACAATTCATTTGCATGCAGAAGAACAGATGATAAGTGAACTTAATTCAAATTTCTGAAATGAAAATGAAAGAGCCCAAATGTTTACAGTTAAACCTGCCCCTGGAATTGAAGAGCTGGTGACATGCTGGAGACAGCCTGTTACGGAGGATTAGATTAGCAAGAACACTCACAACAGAACCAATTTACCAAAGTTTATAGGCCCCACCCACACCTGCTTTAACAGTCTCTGAGAGTGGGTGGGGCGAGCCAGGTGGACTCCAGGAGCCTCCCCAGGTATTCTGAGGCAAAGCTTACAGATGAGGAAACTAGGTTAAGAGCATATGAGCTAGAACCTCCAAGTCAGGAGCCCCCGGGGGGCTGTGACGGTGTGCGAGCCGGTGGATCAGGGCTCAGTGATGGACTGACCCATCCTTCTCATGGGGCTCGTGGCAAACATTTTTTAGAAGGAAGTGTCCTGCTATTAAAAAACACCATTGTCCAACATCAACAATATGAAAGGATGTTAAAAGTTAATGTGCCTTTAATCTGTACTATAATTAATTATTGCTGGTTTCACATATAAAAAGGTCCTTGATGGGCAGTTAGCAGGATAACATTCCTCAGGTAACCCACACACTATTCTAGGTCTGTATTGCTGCTTGGAATATCTGCTTTTCTTTGTTAGAGATAAAAATGTAAATCAAAGGAAAGACTTATTTAAGCAGAAGAGGTAGGCAAGGAGGTTGGCAGATAGTTATGTGGAATGCATTTAGAGTTACGGTTTTAGTTGACAAAGGTTTCTCTCTCCAAGTGGGCCAGGAAGACTCCACCTCAATGAGAAAATACCTTGGGTTCAGGTTTGCCAGTCATTTTCTTCAGAAGCTCAAAAAGGTGGACAGCATTCCCTTGGGAGTACCAGCCAGGTTTATCCAGAGATGGCAGAGCCTCCCGCTCCTCGTCATTCTCTGAGAACACAGGTTACCAATCATACGTTTTCATCAAGTGATAGCACTCAGCTGGACAGACCACGCTTTGCATGGCTGAAGGACACGTATAAGGAGCCACGTGGGGATGGCAGCTACCGTTCAGCGATCACCTATACATCATGAACACTTTGTTGACATAAAAAATTCAGAGCAGTTTTAACTTCTCACAAAACAGAGAGGGAGGTACAGAGACATCCCATATATCCTCTGCCCTCACAAAGGCACAGCCTCCCCCATTACTGGTGGTAATAAAATAGTCCAACATATAATAATGTAAGATGAATTTCTACACAACCTCAGTTACTTTGAACAAGAAATTCTAAAATCACAACTACAGATAATTAAAGCCGTATCACAGCTAGAGGTCAAAAGATATTCAGGCCTATTTGGCTGACATTTCAGCTGCCATTTTTTAATTCTTTTATACAATCAAATGAAAACCCTACTATTCTCTAAAGAATAGGTAAAAAATGAGCCATGTTTAGCCTAATATTAAGAGTCTAAGAAGACTCATCATATTCCTGGAGAAACATAGTGAAAACCAATTATTTCTCATGTCTGTCTGTCTTTACTTAGCACAGAATGTCTTGCCATGTAAATAATGTGGGTTTGATGGCAACTGGAGAATGATTAACTTACACAATTATTTTTGAAAGCAAACCTACATTTGATATGTAGAGGCTCCCTGCGTAGGAAACATTGGGAAGGGAAGCTTTCTACTGCTTAATAAAAACATATAAATCTATAGAATCATGATTTCTCAGATACTGGGACTCAATTATTAACAAAAAAGAGAAAATTTCTTCTTTATACGAAAACCAAAACAAAAAACTCACTTTACACAAATGTACCCCTCCCCTTCCCTGTTTTCAGCCCCCAGACTGGAAGATGCTCTGTAGGGTCCTATCCATGCAGGGCAATGTGGAGGGCTTAGAACCTTCGTAACTGGGAAGCTGTGGGACTGAGAAAACTATTAACTCCAGCAGCAGAGAGCCAAGGTAGCATATGAAAGTATGAGAGCTGAAGCAGAAGTATACAATCCGAGGGAGCAAACTTAAGGAAGTTTCAAGCACCATCTTTATAAACCCAAATGCAATACTTAAACATTTCTTCTCATGCTCATGGGAAGCACCAGCCTCCCTTTTTGTGTCTCCATGACAACAGCTGACATCAGTCCCTTGCAACTGCCTCCCTGTGGACACTCTCAAGTGGCCTCCCAGCTTAGTCTGTGTCACCAGGCAGTCACTGCCACCTTGACAGGCAATATGGCCTGTAATTCCACCCCACGCATTTTCCGACTTGCTTATGTGTTAGTGTTTGTAACCTCATGAGGGGAAAGGATACTTATCATCTCTTTAATTCCCTTCATTACATCTAAATGAAATTTTGCACATGGCTGTCAGCCAACAGCTTATTTATTAAGTGAATGAATAAATTTTAAACAGAAGAAAGACACAAACCGTGAACTCACCAAGTGTCCGGAAAGGCCTCTGACTTGGTAAATGAGAGAAGAAGCCAGGCTTCAGTGCATTTGTAATCATAATGTCGAAAAGATCTTCAAAATCACTCCTAAGAAGCAGTAATATTTTTCATAAGTTTATTTTAAGGAATTAGAAAAGGTCCATAAAAAACAGAACTTAATCTTTGCCTATTTGACCAGAGCATCATTTCTTATTTTTGGATTAAGAAAAAAATAAGAAAGGAGATAGAAGGTGGTCGAGCACTAATTATCCAGACACCACCCTGAAGTATACACATAAGGGGAAAAAAAGCACATTAACTCATTAACTCTATGTGCCAAGCTGACTTTCCCACTATGGCAACAGTGACAGATTCGACAGTTCTGACATCTATGTATTCACACACTATGTTTTCAAATTTAGGGCCTGAAATTTGTTTGAATTTATTAGCATCAAGAGTTATTAATAATTTTGTGTATCTCATGGGTCTTACAGAAAGCCAGCATTGTACTGAGTCAGGAGACATCTTTCAGAGAGTGTTAAAAAATCAGGGTAGTCTTATAATATGGTTATTTTTAGATAATAATAAAAATGTGTTTTACTCTGTATTTACCACTATAGTATGCCAAAGCCTTTGACTGTGTGGATCACAATAAACTGTGGAAAATTCTGAAAGAGATGGTAATACCAGACCACCTGACCTGCCTCTTGAGAAACCTATATGCAGGTCAGGAAGCAACAGTTAGAACTGGACATGGAACAGCAGACTGGTTCCAAACAGAAAAAGGAGTACGTCAAGGCTGTATATTGTCACCCTGCTTATTTAACTTATATGCAGAGTACATCATGAGAAACGCTGGGCTGGAAGAAACACAAGCTGGAATCAAGATTGCCGGGAGAAATATCAATAACCTCAGATATGCTGATGACACCACCCTTATGGCAGAAAGTGAGGAGGAGCTAAAAAGCCTCTTGATGAAAGTGAAGGGGGAGAGTGAAAAAGTTGGCTTAAAGCTCAACATTCAGAAAACGAAGATCATGGCATCTGGTCCCATCACTTCATGGCAAATAGATGGGGAAACAGTGGAAACAGTGTCAGACTATTTTTTTGGGCTCCAAAATCATGGCAGATGGTGATTGCAGCCATGAAATTAAAAGACGCTTACTCCTTGGAAGGAGGGCTATGACCAACCTAGATAGCATATTCAAAAGCAGAGACATTACTTTGCCAAGAAAGGTCCATTTAGTCAAGGCTATGGTTTTTCCAGTGGTCATGTATGGATGTGAGAGTTGGACTGTGAAGAAGGCTGAGCGCCAAAGAATTGATGCTTTTAAACTATGGTGTTGGAGACTCTTGAGAGTCCCCTGGACTGCAAGGAGATCCAACCAGTCCATCCTAAAGGAGATCAGTCCTGGGATTTCTTTGGAAGGACTGATGCTAAAGCTGAAACTCCAGTACTTTGACCACCTCATGTGAAGAATTGACTCATTGGAAAAGACTCTGATGCTGGGAGGGATTGGGGGCAGGAGGAGAAGGGGACGATAGAGGATGAGATGGCTGGATGGCATCACCAACTCGATGGACGTGAGTTTGAGTGAACTCCGGGAGTTGGTGATGGACAGGGAGGCCTGGCGTGCTGTGATTCATGGGGTTGCAAAGAGTTGGACACGACTAAGTGACTGAACTGAAGGATTATTTGGGACAGCAAAGGGAAGATAATTCTTGTTTCTGACAGACTCACTATTACATTGGGGAGATAATATTTACCGAACACTTTAGAATAGTTTTGTAACAGCAAAACTGTACTACAGAGAAACTCAGATATGCAGAAAAATTCTGGTAACCTACACTAATGAAAAAAAAATACTTCCTAGTGTTTATTCTGAAGCACGGTCCCAGTACCAGGACACAGATGTCTCTATAAAAGGCATTTACTTCCCAAGGCACCTGGGACTGCAGCCTGAACTCACTGCAAGGATCCCATCCCTTAATATTAGTAAGAAAGCAGAAACACCAGCAGACTGTCACTGTGCCACAGGTGAGTCTGAAACTGCACATGCTGAAAAACATGGGAATCAGGAAACTAAACCAGCCAGCAAGGGGTCAGTCTGGAAGGTAAATTTTGCTTCATACTCACAGCAATTCAGTACAGTGTCTGATAAAATTTGAAGAAACATTAGGGCAAATCTAACAGCCGATTTCAGAATCTAGATCTGACCATGGATATTCCCCATAAATAAGTATTTAGTTCAGTTCAGTTCAGTCGCTCAGTCGTGTCCGACTCTTTGCGACCCCATGAATCACAGCACGCCAGGCCTCCCTGTCCATCACCAACTCCCGGAGTTCACCCAGACTCACGTCCATTGAGTCCATGATGCCATCCAGCCATCTCATCCTCGGTCGTCCCCTTCTCCTCCTGCCCCCAATCCCTCCCGGCATCAGAGTCTTTTCCAATGAGTCAACTCTTCGCATGAGGTGGCCAAAGTACTGGAGTTTCAGCTTTAGCATCATTCCTTCCAAAGAACACCCAGGGCTGATCTTCAGAATGGACTGGTTGGATCTCCAATGCTTACTAAAATTTATCAACTGCGCTGCCTAATACTTTAACCTGTATCAAGCTATTTAAATTTCCCCTAACACCTGTGAGGTATTGCTGCTGTTCAGTAGCTAAGTCACGTTCGACTGTGACCCCATGGACCACAGCACGCCAGGCTTCCTCGTTCTTCACTATCTCCTGGAGTTTGCTCACTGTCCCATTTTTAAGATGATGAAATGAAGGTTTAGAGAGGTTACAGAACCTACCCAGGGTTACAGAGTAAGTTGCAAGGCAGGGCTTCCACCCACATCTGCCTTGAGTCTACACATTTATACTGTCTCAGTGTTCATGGATGTCAACCCCACACCTGGATGGGTAAACGGTGAAGTGCCTGGCTCCAAAGGGAAACTGCTGCAGGGGGCCTGTATTTCAGGTGAGTGTCACGGAGCATAATCTATAACTCAGTGTCCCTCAAGAATCACCCAAAGCTGAGAAACCAGAGACACACAGGATCGCCCAAAGGACTTGTGGTCTGTCCACAATGTTTTTCAGAATATGTAAAGCCCATCAGCTGTGAGCGTGCTGGGCCTGGCAATACTGCTTTGTTGAAATGTACTTGGGGCATCTTGCTGTCAGCAGATGTCGAGGAAACAACCACGTGTCACTCAGTATTGTTTAATATAATGACATGGTCACAGCTGAACACTTTGAAAAGGGCACTGGTCTAATCTGTTATCAGGATTTTATAAGACCATGCAAACAAAATGACTCACCACTTACCCAAGGATATATTCGCAGAGGAGTCTACAGTAATCACTGTGAGAACTGGTAATTAACATAAGGATTTTGCCAGCATTCTTTAGCTGTCGAAGCCACTTTTTTACTGATTCTGGACAAGTGTGTAAATATTTGCCTGGATCTCTTTTTATTTCTGGAAAATACATTCCACAGTTTTCTGAAAAATAAAAATATCACAGAGATTAAAATTTTTTTTGATTCAGTGTATTCTCAAGTTCTTCTCTCTCAAATTATAAAATTAAAAGGATAAAAACTATATTCAAACAATCTAGCAACAATGCCATTGCTAACTTCTTGAATACTTATTGTTCTTAAAAACACGATGACTGAAAATGTCAGTTGAAAACATTTTCTGGTTGTTTGAAAAGTGTTAAAACAGATAACATAATAAGATATATCAGCACTTTCAAATCAGAGAAAAACTTACTGTATTTGAAATGTCAATAAATATTCTTTCAATCATTCAACAAATACTTGCTGAATTCAGATAACAAACAAATACATTTTCAGATAATGCAGCAGGAACACATCTTTGGCATGAAGCAGTGGAGAAAGGAGCTGGGTTCTGTTTCAGATGGAACTGAGACTAGATGTCCTGGGTCTGTTACAGCCCTTGGGAGGCACTGTGATGTTAAATGGAAAAACAAGCCAGAAAAGGCAGGAAGGCAGTGTGACTGACAGAAGCTGAAGAACCTGAGTCACTGAGCTGGCCCAGCCCTGTTCCTTTGGGTCTATAAAGAGTCCAGGGCGTCAGCCTGAGCTCCGAGGCAGCTGGTGCCAACATGTCCAGAAGTCCTGGTCAGATGCACCCAGTGTTTGACACGGAGCCTTCAAAGTTATGCGTTCTTAGGCAGACAATTGCAGATTTGGTTGAAATGCGATTAGATTCATACAGTACTTTAGAGATACAGGTTTTGGGGCATGATAGCACTGGTAAGCACATAAAGAGAACCTGAGTTCCTACTTTCCTTAACTGCTAGAGAAAAGACACGTACAGACAAAACAAGAAGTGAACGAAGAGCTTGTGCTGAGTGATAAAATTCTGCAACAGATAGAGTCTATATATCTGTAACTCTGTTCTGTGTCATGCACTTAAAATAAGGGAAATGAAGTTTTACTTCAAGAACGTTAGGACAAGAAAGAAGAGCCTCTAAGGGGAGGAAAAAAAAAAAACAAAAACAGAAATGGCACCAAATACTGTTATCTGACTGCCCCAATCCACTCTCCCTCTTCTTTGCTGGAGAGCATTCCACTTGTGTTGGAGGTTTCTGAGGGGCTGGGTGCTTAGAGACAGTGGGTCTCCCTACCAGTCCAACCTAACAGGGTAATTTCTTCCCACGTCCTGGTCATGTGTAACAACCCAATTTAGCAACAGCTTAACCATTAAGGATATCTATTATTTGCAGCCTACAACATCTTTCTTCAGAAAATAATACAATGTAAGAGTTATTCATAATCAGACCAAAATATTACTTAACAAAAGAAAGAAATGTTGTAAAATGAGAAAAACAGCTGTCAGAGTGCCAAGAACAACAAAAACAAACTGTGTGCCCTCGAATTCTGCCCTATAGGGAACATGTGTTCTTGGATCTCTTAATATCCCAGAAGCTATGTAATGGCCCTTGAAAAAATTAAAATATATCTTGTTTTTCAGGGATGAGAAGGAACTAGTAAGAAAGGACTAATTTAAGAAAGAAAAAATAATATGTTTAAATAGCTAAAAACAGAATAGTTTGATGAGTAATGATCAAAGCAATGGCAGAAGCTTTGATCTCCCAGGATTTATCTGAGGCAGTCACATGTAAGATTATTTCACCCAGAAAAACAAAGGCTTTTGTAGCAATATTATGGGCTGGGTAACAAAAGATTTGTAGTATGTCCGCCAACATCCACTGGATCATGGAAAAAGCAAGAGAGTTCCAGAAAAACATCTATTTCTGCTTTATTGACTATGCCAAAGCCTTTGACTGTGTGGATCACAATAAACTGTGGAAAATTCTGGAAGAGATGGGAATACCAGACCACCTGACCTGCCTCTTGAGAAATCTGTATGCAGGTCAGGAAGCAACAGTTAGAACTAGACATGGAACAACAGACTGGTTCCAAATAGGAAAAGGAGTATGTCAAGGCTGTATATTGTCACCCGGTTTATTTAACTTATATGCAGAGTACATCATGAGAAACGCTGGACTGGAAGAAGCACAGGCTGGAATCAAGATTGCAGGGAGAAATATCAATAACCTCAGATATGCTGATGACACCACCCTTATGGCAGAAAGTGAAGAGGAACTAAAAAGCCTCTTGATGAAAGTGAAAGAGGAGAGTGAAAAAGTTGGCTTAAAGCTCAACATTCAGAAAACGAAGATCATGGCATCTGGTCCCATCACTTCATGGGAAATAGATGGGGAAACAGTGGAAACAGTGTCAGACTTTATTTTTTGGGGCTCCAAAATCACTGCAGATGGTGACTGCAGCCATGAAATTAAAAGACGCTTACTCCTTGGAAGAAAAGTTATGACCAACCTAGATAGCATATTCAAAAGCAGAGACATTACTTTGCCAACTAAGGTCCGTCTAGTCAAGGCTATGGTTTTTCCTGTGGTCATGTATGGATGTGAGAGTTGGACTGTGAAGAAGGCTGAGCGCCGAAGAATTGATGCTTTTGAACTGTGGTGTTGGAGAAGACTCTTGAGAGTCCCTTGGACTGCAAGGAGATCCAACCAGTCCATTCTGAAGGAGATCAACCCTGGGATTTCTTTGGAAGGAATGATGCTAAAGCTGAAACTCCAGTACTTTGGCCACCTCATGCAAAGAGTTGACTCATTGGAAAAGACTCTGATGCTGGCAGGTTGGGGGCAGGAGGAGAAGGGGACGACCGAGGATGAGATGGCTGGATGGCATCACGGACTCGATGGATGCGAGTCTGAGTGAACTCCGGGAGTTGGTGATGGACAGGGAGGCCTGCCGTGTTGCGATTCATGGGGTCACAAAGAGTCGGACACAACTGAGCGACTGAACTGATCTGAACTGAATGCTGAAGATACTTAAGCATCTGTAATCAGAAACAATTGCTGAGAAAAGGCTATTTTTTCCTTAGCTTATGTATGCTTACCACACATAAGTGTGGTCAAAATGCCACCTAGTGGTCAAAATGTAAATTACTGTTAAAAAGCTATTTAAAAAAATAAAACATAAACATTTAAACAGAGCATTTTGAAATTCCTGCCTAGATTAATATTAGTTCCCTTAGTAAGCCTAATATAAAAGAGTGCAAATATAATAGTTTAGTTGGAGAAAACTGCTCCCTGAGGAAATAATGGAGATATTCTCTCATTGTTCACAAGCCAGAGAGAACTTAACAAATTAAAAGACAAATCCTGTACAAATGGATATTTTATGGTAGATTATGGGTTGCTCTTTGTATAAGAGGTCACTAACTGTGGTTGGGGAAAATATTTTTCATTCCTTGTAACCTCAAATCATTAAGGGAACAGGAGGTATGTTAACATAAATACACACTCATATTTTAAAGTTTATTTTTACTGATATAACTAACATATAACATTGTGCAAGTTTAAGGTGTACAATGTGTTGATCTGACATTTATACACTGCAGGAGATTATTACTGTATTTAGCTAACACCTCTATCATGTTGCACAATCATTTTTCTTTTTTTGTGGTGAGAAAAATTAATATCTAATCTCTGAGCAATTTTGAAGCTTATAATTTAGTACTGTTGTCCATAATATATATCCATCATTTTTACTGAAATAGCTATTAAACCAGAGGAATTTATGTTAAACTTATTATGCTGGAATAATAGCTGCCTATTAAATTAAATTATTTCCCTAAAGGCAGGGAGTCTGTCTTTCTGTTTGACACTGAGCAATCATTCAATGGATAAATACATAAGTGGAGAGGCAGACACAGGAACATTTATGTTTATTTAAAGTGAAAGTAATAAATTATTTGTAACATATAACCTATGACAAAAATTCTATTATTCATGTTCTGTTAATGTCATCCTCTCTAAAGTACCTTCCTTTCTATACCCTTATTGATAAAAATAATCATGCTTATTCTGTTTTTATACTTAGAGATTTACACTGACTAGACAAGACAGGGAGCCGAGACTGAGGCCTAAGGTGGAGAGAAAGGAATGGTCTTGCTTGTTCTCTACTCACAAAGCAGCCTGTGTTTTCACTTAACCTCAAAAGAATTCTGTTTCACTGCCATTTTATGTAACTCATTTTCCTGGCCTTTACACTCCTCTTCTATCCTTAGATGCTGGTATCTTCTGTATCCAGAGGGGATTAAAAGTAAAAAATTTAAAAAGCTAGTTCTAAAGAATAAAAGTTTCACTCTCCTATATTAAAAATTTGGTATTAATGCAGTCATGGGAATAACAGCAAAGTGTTACCACAGTCCTTCGGGCAGAGAAAATGACCTGCATGTAACCACTGTAATTCAGGATTGAGGGACCTCTCGTGGTAAAAAAAAATAAGTACAACTTGAATATTAAAAATGCTTTTTTAGTTTAATAGACAATTGTGCCACATCACGATTTCTATCATCACAGAATAAGTAAGCATTTTCCTTGTTAACTAAATCGCCAGTGTTGGCGCGACGTGTGGTTCGTGTTCTCAAAGCTGCTGCGCGGGAGGATCAGAGATTCTGGAATGCTATCAGCTCCACCACCAGCCTCCAATTAAGGTCTGTTATCATTTCCATCACAGAACATAATTTAGGAGAGACTGAAATATTTACCACCTTTGTAGGTTATAGAAGAGCAGGCCAGTGAACAGCTAAAATGTTCAGCCATGAACTGTTTAAATATATTTGCAGTAAGGGATGATACAATTTTCTGAAATACACATATACTATATAAATTTCTTTTGGCCAAGAGATACTGAAATAGTTTTTGAAGGATGAATGAGATAAACAATAATTTTAAAATGTTCTAATTTTTTTGTTTATTTACAGAAGGCAAAAGATGAAACTGAAATTTAATGTTAAAACAGATTTTCTGTTTACGGACCTTATATGGGCCCTAAATGGTTTGCTTTTAATATTTGTAAATAAATCTAGAATATCTAGATTGAGTATCTATGTACTAAACATAATGCTTGGAAAAGGACAACAAGAATTGAGAAATGAAGGGTAAATGTATTGAAAAACATAATCTATAAAATTTACATGAACAGTGTTTGACTTCCATCTCTGTATCTGTGCCTTAGCCCAAAGATTCTGATTTAATTGGTCCAGTTTGGAGCCGTGACACTGATATATTTTTTTAAAGCTCCCCAACCAATTTCAATGCACAGTTAGAATTAAGAATTATGGCTCTAAACCTAAGAACTAGAACTTTTGCTATTATTATCTGTATATCCTGCCTGCCTCATTGGAATCACTGGCTCTCAGAGAGCGGGGACTTCTTAATTTTACAGTATCTTGTTACCTAACATGAGCTATGTAACCTCACTGCTTACGTGTCTAAAACCTTGTTTTAAATTTAACTGATCAGGTGATCAGTGTCTGTTAAAAAAAAAAATAATGTGCAGAAGCAGCAGAAGTCAAATGCTTCAAATCCATATTCAGTGCTTAACTGTTGAATAATGCGCTTTCCTCACAATACCTACTGAAGCTTTTTGTAGTGACTGAGCTGATGCTGGGCTTCCCTGATAGCTCAGTTGGTAAAGTATCTGCCTGCAATGCAGGAGACCCTGGTTCGATTCCTGAGTCGGGATGATCCCCTAGAGAAGGGATAGGCTACCCACTCCAGTATTCTTGGGCTTCCAGTATTCTTGAGCTGATGTTATCTATGCTATTATCTGGGAACTGAGATTTTATATTGATAGGCCAAAAAAACAAAAAACAAACCCCTAATAAATGTGTTCCACATTGAGGTATAAGCATTACCTTCCTTTGTGGAAAGCACTGTCCTCTCTCTCCTGCTTTAGAAATGCTTGCCGCTTATCTGTCGAGCATTTCCCAATACCTTCACCCAGTCACACCAACTCTGAACATCATTCATCACACTGCACAATAATAAACACTTGAAATAAGTGTGTTTATATATTTTGTATTTTTCTTTCTCCTGAGACTGAGATCTTTTAGGAAAAGAACTGTCTTTACCTTGGTATTTACATTCTCAATGTCAGGGAAACAGTAGAGGATGAAGAAGTAAGTCTGTGTGTGGGGAGAGCTATCAATAAGATTTATCAGGTGATCAGAAAAACCCAAGGCTGGCAAACCACAGCCCGCAAGCTAAGAAAGGTATTTACTTAACATGGTTAGAGAAGTATCTACATAAAGCCTATAATCTTTACAAGATCTGGTCCTTTGAAAAAGTTAGTTGATTCCTGAGACAGTATTTCATAATTTTAAGACAGTAACAATAAACAATAGTTATAACTCAGTTTTAGAAAAATGCCAGCAAGACTAATGAAGTTGTTCATTTGAGAGATCCTGTTGAAAGGTTTCACAGTATCTCAGCAGAGTGACTATTAGAAGATCATGTGTGATAAAACTGCTTTCTGAAAGACAATGTAAATACTTTCATGTATTTTTTTCACCATGACATACTTGCTAAGTGCTGAGTTGCTCCATCATGTCTGACTCTTTGAGACACTATAGTCTGTAGCCCACCAGGCTCCTCTGTCCATGGGATTTCCTGGCAAGGAAACTGGAATGGGTTGCCATTTCCTTCTCCAGGGGATCTTCCTGACCCAGGAACCAAACCCACGTCTTCTGTGTCTCCTGCACTGGCAGGCAGACTCTTTACCACTGAGCTGCCAGGGAATCCCTACTTGTGGCCCCTCAGTTATTTTCTGGCCTGGGTCTTCTAACAGTCTCTTCTACTGAACCAGAGAAGGTTCTCGTCACTTTTCCATCTTGTTAAAACAAACCTAAATCTGCCTTTGCCGTTGCCTGTATGATTTTGATACACCTTATTTTTTAGTCTCTGAATAAAATATTTCCAGGTTCATTTGCTCTGCTTACTAATGGAGCAATTATAGCAAGGCCACAGCAAGACACTTCTAGTCCAGGCCAAAAGCTTACAACTGGTAATATTTTCCCTTGTTAAGGTCAGAGGAAGTAGAAAGATCCAAGAAAGGCACATGAAGACAAGATGACATCATCAGAAGGACCTAAAGAGCGTGTCACTGGGGATGAATAAAGGCACTACTGCCTGAACACACACGAGTTAGCTTCACAAGAAATAGGAATGTTTTCCTTGGCAAACCAACAATGCTCCAGGTAAAACCTGGGACAAGTTTTAGGGGCCAGCTTCAATGAGATGCACTGTAACTTTTGTCTCCAAATAGGTTTTTAAATGTATTTACCAGGCATGAAACCATCTTGCATGGTTTTTGTCTTCACCAGAGGACGTGGACCCACATATTATTCTGACTTGAACCCTCCCAGCTCCTCCAGAATAAAGAAGATGGAAAAAAAATCAGAACTAAAACAGGATAGCTTGGGGGCAAAGCAGGCTCAGAGAGGTGCCAATGCTTAATCCTTTAAAAGAAAGTTATAGCTGGCTTCTCTAGCTCTGAGGCACACAAAGATCAGAAACAGTAACAGGAATAAAGCAGGCATATGCCAGACATTAGGGTTCATTTACAATAAATGTTTTGAGGGAACCTTCCTCCTACTGAGGACACCAATGCTCAGTTACTTAAAGATTCTTAAAAACAAAAACAAAAACACCCCACTAAAACCCAAAAAATCTGTGTTTCTTCCCACCTGGTTTTTCTTCTGGAGTAGGTAGCTTAACAGAATGCCAAGACAGCATTTTGGGAGGTACACAGAATGCTTAATTCAGCTCCCAAAAGAACATAAATAACTTAAAATAAACCCATTATAGGAACCCAGTCTTCATTCTACAATAATCCATTTTGAACAGAGAGTGGAGAAAGACTTGGGGCACAGCTGACCCAGCCTCAGCCACTAATATACAGCCAGTAGTCCCTGCATGGAGGGGGCAGGACTTCAGGTAGAAATTGGGGAGAATGGGCTGGAGGGGTTCCCAGGTGAATCATGCTGGGTTCCATTGGCTTCCAGAGAATTTTCTGCTCTAAGGAGTGCTTTTAATCTTCTCAGCCTCTCTTTTTCCTTCTTTGGCCTACCTCCTTCCAATTTGACTAATACAAATAAGTTTACGTATCTGGGGTACTTTTCTGAACTAACAAACATATAGTCATAGTAAGATGACAACCATATGCATTTTTAAAATAAGAAAGACTTCTAAAACTAAAACTAAAAATAAAAAAACAACTCAGCTGGGTTAACATGAAAAAATCTTAAAAACAATGTTAAAAATTCAATTTTATACATACATACATACATATATACAAATAAAATTAAAGATTTTGAAAGAAAGATATTTTTCTGCTTTCTCCATCACACTATCAATCTTAAGCCATTATTCAAAACCAATTTCTTTTCTGCTTTTCTAAATTCCATCCTGCTTTTGGGAGTCAACATAATTTTCACTTTTTCTACTTTTCAATCTGCCAGCTACTATATTCTAGTTTACATACTCGAACCCTTAGTCCTATATTTTTCTATATAGTTTATTGTGTAAGAAGTTTATCTTCTATTTAATCTCTATAAATCAAATTTCTTTGTGTCATTATAGTGACTAGCATTACAACAATTAGATTCTGAGCATAGAACACATTCAATAAAGGTAATGTAATTAAACTTTGTCTTAAGGATGTTGAACATACTTGCTTGAAATCTTGGTGAGTATAAAGTATTATGTGATTCAATGAAATAAACAATTCCTTCTGTAGTCAAAGGGAACTGTATTTCTGCTCAATCTAAATGAGGCCTACTTATAAATTTCAGGGCTTTCCAGGTGGCGCTAGTAGTAAAGAACTCACTTGCCAATGCAAAAGACTTAAGAGAAAGGGTTCAATCCCTGGGTGGGGCAGATTCCCTGGAGGAGGGCACAGCGACCCATTCTAGTATTCTTGCTTGGAGAATCCCATGGACAGAGCCTGGTAGGCTGCAATCCATAGGGTCACACACAACTGGACACGACTGACGTGACTTAGCATGCATGCACATATAAAATTTAATTAAATGGAATATTAATCAACACTAAAGTTCTTAGGAGAAGTAGTCTAGCTCTGATTGTAGGCATATATTTAGTGAGTATCATCAGTGTTTCAGAATAAAGCACAATAAATCTGCTCTAAGTATAGAATAGTTCTAGTTATCAAGGCAGGGATTCTGTAAGTTCCCCAAAGTGTGTGTTAGTTACTCAGTCATGTCCAACTCTTTACAGCCCCATAGACTATAGCCCACTAGGCTCCTCTGTCCATGGGATTCTCCAGGTAAGAATACTGGAGTGGGTTCCCATTCCCTTCTCCAGGGAATCTTCCCGACCCAGGGACTGAACCTGGGTCTCCTGCATTGCAGGTAGATTCTTTATTATCTGAGCCACCAGGGAAGCCCAAGTTTCCAGAAAACCCAAATAAAACAACACTGTCCTAATCAAACTTTGTCGCTATGAAAAATTATACTCTGACTTCTCTTGACCTAAGAAAAAAATCTGTTAAGAAAGCATATGACATAAATGAGCATACTATTTCTTTCTAAAGCAAAGGTGCTGTCAACATAAATCCAGAGAAAGAGAAAGCCTAGAATTACTCAATAACCAAGAAAGAAACAACCATTCAAAATTCAATTCAAGTAAGGCGAATATTTTACTCCCAGTATTTGGCAAAAGTTAGCAATAAACACCAAATGAGCTATGTGTACTAAATGAAGAAAAATGTGAATGAAAAGGAAATTGCACCAGATCTCACAGATGCCCAGTAACAATTCCATTTATCTGAAAACTATGACAAAGAAAAGGTTTTTCCTTCCAGATAAGAACTCCATTTACACATCCAAAGGAGTTTAATCTAAATGTCTCATGCCAGCAAATTAAATCATTATAGAGCAGAGGAGGAGGGCAAAAGGAATTTGTGATTTTTCAGATGAAGTCATTAAGTAATGGCTCTTGCTACTGATGTGAGGAGAGCAGCTACTCCATTCTTACTAAAAAGCCTTTAAAGGACAGAGCAGTTGTGTGCAGAGCATATCAACATACGTAACAAGCACATTATAGGATGCAGTCCTGGGTGATCCTGGGCGGCCTGAATCTCAATAGGACAGTCCTGATTCAAGTCTCAGTTGTGCAATTTGCCCAGGTAAGTGTCCCGGTCATTCAGACACTTTGTTGGCTTTTCTGTGAAATGATGATGATATTAGAACCCACCCGGGAAGATTATCAGGTGGATGAAACACAATAATGTATGTGAAACACCTGCTCAGTGCTTGACACATGGTAAACACTCTCTGTGAGCCACCCTGGCTTAAATATAGGCTTAAATCAACTGTGAAATACCCGCTCCTATGGGCCACATTGTGTGTCCCACAAGGGGTTGAATTCATGATCAACATGGTACTTACTTTCAAAACATATGTGGAAAAAACTTCAAACATTCTACTGACCAGGATGCAAGGCAGTGTCTCTTTTTGCCACTTCCAGAGAAGAACACAGGACTGAATGCCCACCGCTCCATTATCTGACATTTCTCGTAGCCCTGGGCAGACAACCTCGCAGACCCCGAGACCCTACCTCCTCACTGCGGACACTGAATACAAGGCCTAGAGAGGCTGACTTGCCTGTCAGCACACAATGGTGTTATTACACCTTTCATTTCACTGTCCATTAATGAAGCAGAGAATCTTTTTGTATTGTTATTAGTCACCATCTTTCATTCCTTTTGCAGTTCTATCTATAATACACAAGGTTGGGAATGAAGCACTCACCAAAAAAAAAGAAAAAAAAAAAGAGTTTGTTGAACCAACTAGGTGAATTGAGGGCTATTTATGTCAAATTACTTGATTATAAAATTTCACCAAACTCACTTGGTAAACTAAAGTATTATTAACTCCTCAAGTATTTCTGATTTCACCAAATGCCGATAGGCTCACATCAGAGCATTATTCTCTCTTATCCAACTGTTTCCCTGAAGGACCAAAGGCCATTGTCTTCAAGGCATTTTCTAAATGGGCCTATGGAAAGTTAGAAGTGTGTACATTTGATGATCATTCTGCATGTATGTAAAACAGATAATAAATTGTGGTAGAGTCATACAACTGTGTGCTATACAGTAATGAAAAGGCATGAATACATTATACAACAGGCATAAATTATAGAGACATAATGTTCAGGAAAAGAAGCCAGACAGAAGAACACAGATATAGCCTAATTCGACTTCTATAAAGTTAAAAATCAAGCAAAATCTATCTATGGTATGAGATATCCTTCCAGGCAAGGGATACTGGCTAGAAGGGAGAATGAGGAGAGCTTCTGCTGCTGCTGCTGCTGCTGCTAAGTCACTTCAGTCGTGTCTGACTCTGTGTGACCCCATAGACGGCAGCCCACCAGGCTCCCCCATCCCTGGGATTCTCCAGGCAAGAATACTAGAGTGGGTTGCCATTTCCTTCTCCAATGCATGAAAGAGAAAAGTGAAAGTGAAGTCGCTCAGTCTGTCCGACTGTTAGCGACCCCATGGACTGCAGCCCACCAGGCTACTCCGTCCATTGGATTTTCCAGGCAAGAGTACTGGGGTGGGGTGCCGTTGCCTTCCCCAGAGGAGAGCTTCTAGGGGACCAGAAATTGTTGAAAATATGAAAATATAAGCTGAAAATATGTTCATGAATAACACTATTTAACAACAGTACTTATAAAAAACTGACACAACATTTTCATGACCATGAACTTAATATAAGAAACTGAGTAGAAATAAGTGCTAAATCAGAAATTTAAGAGTCCAATCAAATGAGAATGTATGTAACCCAGCACTGTAAAACTGTTCAGAACAGAAAAGCAAGCATTTAGTAAATTGTTTGTTTAAATTTTCATTAAATAACATCTTAGAGTAGCTTTATTATTTCCTGTCTCCCAGCACAAGAAGTATTTTTCTACTGTCATAATCTGTGGGAGACAGTTGTCCATTAAACTTAATTTGAAAGCATTGTATTAAGACGTCAAAAACCATGTTATAAGGAACAAAACTTCGAGTGGGATAGGACCCAGATTTTTTGGGCATTTAATATTGCTCCTCATAATATCTGTTACCTTTGTATTTTCCTTATGCTTTGATAATTTCCAGTACAGAAACTGTTAAGTAATCAAAAACTGTCATTCTAATTTTTTCTACAGAGCTTCTGAATTTACTTGTACAATTCAATAGCAGCAGTAATGAAAAAAGATGTCATTGTTTTAGTATTTATCAGTAAATGCATTCTCAATTTATAAACCACAGTTCCCCTTTTCCCAGACTATAATCTCAGAATTCTGTTCTTAACTTAATGGAAATATCATGTAGCTAGATTTTTGTCTGGCTCTGTAAGTATCACTCAATCCTGATTTAAAGTGTCCCTGAATTCTGCAGGCATCAAATAACAGATTTGTATCTGTAAAAGAAAATAGTCCTTTGTTTTTAGTATTAAAGAAATAAACTTCTTGCCAATAATAATTTTCTAAAGGTTCAGACTCTTAAAGGTAGAATCAAGGGCATATGAGACCACTGTTCCCTCATTTCCCCCAAAGAGTATGGTGAATTAAAACTCAGCAGCTTTTATTTTTTAGGGTTGACTTAAGATCTCACGACTTTCAAGTCAGAAAGAGAGAAACAAGTATATTAACACATATATATGGAAACTAGAAAAACGGTACTGATGAACTTATTTTCAGGGAAGGAATGGAAACACAGATGTACAGAAAGGGCTTGTAGATATAGTCAGGGAAGGAGAGGGAAGGATGAATTGAGAAAGGAGCACTGACATACATATAAAGCCATGTATAAATTGGCTAGTTAGTGGGAAGCTGTTACATAAAACAGGGAGCCCAGCCTGGCGCTCTATGATGACTTAGAGGGCTAAGATGCAGGAGGAAGATATATATATATATATATATATATATAAATTATGACTGTTTCGCGTTGCTATACAACAGAAACCAAGACAACACTGTAAAGCAATTTTCATCCAATTAAAAAAAAAGATCTCACAACTTTCTATTTAAATGTGCTAAAATTTAGTAGGAACTTTGTTTGGCCAATATATTTGAAACACTCTAAGCACAAGAAAAGAAAGTTCCTCAAAAAATAAATTTTTTTTTCCTAAAAGAAGGGCCAAGTACGCACAAGCAACTCTGAGAGCTAACATACAAGAGGCGCCTACATCCAATACTGTCTAGACCTGTGTTGTCTAATATGGTCATGAGCCACACATGGCTATTTAAAGTTAAATTAACTAAAATTAAAATGTAAAAGTCAAGTCCTGCAACACCCTAGCCACATTTCAAGTGCCTGGCAGCAGCATGTGGCTAGTGTCAGCCACACTGGACAGCACGGATATAGACCATCTCATCCCTGGGAGGTTCTACTGGTCAGAACTCCTCTAGGATAACTTCAGTCCATGATTCCTAAAATTATCAGCCGTGGCTGCATAGAACTACGGTGTGGCACTGGGATCAAAATAGCAAGCAAACACGATCTGGTTCAGAAATAGAGCATCTAAAAAAGCAGAAGTCATAATTATAATCATGAAACCATGCCAAGGCCGCCGTGTGGACTTGGGGGAGAAACACGATGGCCACAATCAGGTGGCTCGGGCTTTACACCTGCATTTCAGCCGTGTGTCTCTGTCCTCACCGGCCAGATGGCAGTCATGGTTAGGGTTAATAACCATGGTATTGGGTGGGATGGATGACAGACCTAAATGATGCGGGTGCCTTAGGAGAGTGGTAAGCACTTGTTTATGTCATTATTCTTATGTTAAACAATGCTTTTTTTTAAAAAAATCAGCGGTAAGCTTAACTACGGCGTTTCGCTCACTGTGGTACTTGAAACCAAAAAGCATTATCGGGGTGATTTCATGTCGGTAGTTCTATTAGGGAAACTTGATTGATCACTTCTTAAGTACTAAGACATTACAGAACACTGCTCTCTATAATGGAGTGATTCTGAATTCAGTATTTATAATGAACCATGCTCTGTACATACCTCTATACAGTGCTACATGCCTGGGATGAATAAACTGTTCACTGAAATAAGGAGGGTGGAGTAAAAAGGTGAGAGTATCACAAAGAAATCAGGGGTGTGCTAAGTCACTTCAGTCACTTTCGACTCTTTGCAACCCTATGGACTGTACCCGCCAGGCTCCTCTGTCCACGGAATTCTCCAGGCAAGAACAGTGGAGCGGGTTGCCATTTCCTCCTCCAGGGGATCTTCCTGACCCAGGGATCGACCCTGTGTCTCTTCCGTCTCCTGCACTGGCAGGCGGGTTCTTTACCACTAGCTCCGTCTGGGAAGCCCCTACATTAAATATTTTTTTATCCTGTAGTACAATGTCTCACCGAGGTTTTACCATTGTGAAGGATCTCCCCATCTTCTATTCCTGTTCTGCATATATCTCGGTGCATTACTTGCTGGGCAGTCTGCTTCACCTGACAACTAAAGGGGGTGCTGCCACAGTACCTCATTTTTCCATTCCTCTTTGAGAAAACAGAAACCAAATAGGGACTCTTCCAGATCTTGGTTAGAAGAAAGAACCTCTAAGCTGTAAAGGCAGCTCTGACAAGGTGCGGTAAGTAGGGAGCACATGAGGATTTCCTCACAACAGAAAGTAAAACTGGTCTGCCATCAGATTTACGTCAACATGGTGAAGACTCATGGTACTCATAAGTATCAGAGATAAGGACATTAAACATCACCGTGAGAATGATGTCTGGGAGAGATTCCACAAACAGACTTTTAAACCTTAGAGAGTCATATACTAGAGCCTGCTACTATCTTTCTGGATAAAATAACCACTGTTTATAATAGTACCTTAATTTTATTTTGCTATACTTTAAAAAATAAACTTTAGAATAACTTTAGATCTACTTGAAAATGGCAAAGATAGTAAGAGAATTCCCATCATTCACACTATTTTCCCTATTACTAACACTTTACAGTATTACATGTTTGTCACAATGAATGAACCCACACTGGTGCACTATTAAAATGGCCACGCTCTGTTTTTATTTCACGTCTTTCTCCTTCTTCCAGGATCCCATACCACATGTAGTGGTCATGTCTCCTTAGACTCCTCTCGGCTGTGACAAGTCTCTCAGACTTTCTTGGTTTCTGATGACCGTGACAGTTTGGAGGAGTACTGGTCAGGTTATTTTGTAGAATGTCCCTCGACCGAGATTTGTGGTGAGACTGGGGTTATGGGTTTTTGGGAGAAAGAGCGCAGAGGACAGGTGCCATTCTCACATCATATCAAAGGTATTTATGCCATCAACATGACATCTCACTGCTGATGCTGATCTTGAGCACCCAGATGAGGCAATGCTCATCAGGTTTTTCCACTGAAAAGTTACTCTCTTTCCCCCTTTGGAAGGGAAGTCACTGTGCACAGCCCTCAGTTAAGGAGTGGGGAGTTATGCTCCGTCTCCTTGAAGGTCAAGTGTCTGCAAAAATTATTCGGAATGCATAGGCTAGCGGTCTCTTCTCCTCATTTATTCATTCAATCATTTATTTATATCAACAGGCTCACTGGTATTTATTTTATACTTTGGGTTATAATCCAATTTTACTTTGTTTATTTTGTCCTTCAATGGTTCCAGCTTTGGCCACTGGGAGCTCTATTATTTGATTCCTGGGTCCCTTTGGCGTGTCCCATCATTATGTTTTGGCTTTTCTTTTGAACTGCTTCCTTACTTGTGGCACCACAGGATCTCCAGCCATCTTGCATGCTGCCTACCCCAGTCTTAGAGTCAGACACTCCTCCAAAAGAGCTCTGCTTCAGCCCTGGGTTCCTGTTTAGTTTCTAATGGTGTTTTCCTACACATGCTTCTCTCACATCCACAGCCTCTTGGACAGATGGGTACACCAAGGTTTTGAGTAGCTGAGGGATTTGCTCAAGATCAAGAGGGTTAGGATAAAATTCAGTCTTTCGATGACAATACTGTTCTTTTCCATTACTGAGTGATTTCTGGGTGAGGACCTGGCCTCAAAGACCAGTCTCACAACTTGTAGGAAAAAGAAAAAGAGAAACTGACATTACCAGAACATAGTCCTTCCAGGAGAGAAAATATTAACAGAGGTATGTGACAGACTCTATCTATCTAGAAGGAAACAACTGGAGATTCTGCATTCTATGGAAAAAGGTCTCTAATTGTATTACAGCAGTGGTTCTCAGCTGGAGGTGATTTTTCTCCCCGCTCCACCTCTCTCCTACCCCGAAACATCTGGCAATGTCTGGACACATTTTGTTGGGGAGGGGTGTGCTGCCACTGGAGTCTAGGGGAGAGAGGTCAGGGATGATGTCAAACATTCTATAATGCACAGAAGAGCTCCTGCAAAAAAGAATTATCCCATTCAAAATGACAACAGTGCTCACGATGAGAGATCCTAAACCCAGGGACCGCTAAAGAACTTCACCCAGTTTTATGCCATCTCTACTCTTGCTGAATTACTTTCCCGTTGGTGGCTATGAGGCACAATCATGGAAGATTCTGGGTGGATTCTGTGGCCTAGTGAGTTAGTCTATTAGCAGAAAAAAAAAACAAAAAAACCAAAACCATTTTGGTTAAGGGATACGGCTCACCATTAGATAAGAGTTCTCCCTGGTGGCTCAACTGGTAAAGAATCTGCCTGCAATGCAGGAGATCAGGTTGGATCCCTGGGTCGGGAAGATCCCCTGGAGAAGGGAATGGCAACCTACTCTAGTATTCTCGCCTGGAGAATTCCATGGACAGGGGAGCCTGGTAGGCTACAGTCCGTGGGGTCACAAAGAGTCGGGCATGGCTGAGTGACTAAGACTTTTGGTTCTTACATGTGGGTCAAACAGAAGACGGGGTGCTCTTTAAAATGGGCAGTCATGGCTCATGTGTTTACCATACACGCCATCGTTTACTAGTAGGGCATGCATCTGCTATCTTCTAGCTCAGGACCGAGCTGTGCAGAACGGTATGCTGGCTTAGGAAGTCTGCCAATGAACTAGTCAGCCTTACTAAGTAAATGCTATTCCCCAGAAACTGCTGTTCACTGCTCAGTGACCTCAGTTTGGAGAGGAAGTAAGTGACTGAGTCCCTGTTTGTTGATGCTCTCAGTGACCACCCAGCAGTTTGACAGAAGAAAAGAACCCTTGTTTATTATGACCTCTCTTGGAAGCTTTAGCAAAGCTTGCTCATTCTTGGTACTAACATTCAATGGAGGACATTTTCTGAGCAAAGCTAGGTGTGTCCTGGGATCATAAATCTCCACTGCCCTCTATAAAAAAAAATAGAGCTTACAGGGGCAGTATAATTTGGGGTAATCTTATTTGGGGAGATCCTGATGATGCAGATAGGTATATGTAAAAATACTACACGCACCGTAATGTCTGGTACATAGTAAGTGCTTGTCAATTGTACCAACAATAAAAACCCAAATGTTTAGTGTTTCCTAGGTGTCAGGCCCTGTGCAAAGTACATGTTTCTCTGATCAAACACTCATAACTAGCCTATGAGATAAGTGCCACTATCACTATTACTACTTAAGTTATGAAGGGAGTCAGATGCTTATGGAATATATGATAGTTAAAGGAAGGAAAACTGTCATATTGCGATACAATCTTATTCCTGGAGATGACATGAGGTCACGAGACCACAGTGATAAACAAATGCCAAGTTTAGCCCCTTACCATCCCCACATTACCAACCACAGTCTTACAGGAGGTGTCAGACACTGGACGGGATGGATGGATGCACCAGGAACTAACACAGTTTTGCAGGTCAATTAAACTTCAAAACAAACAAACTCACAGAAAAGAGATCAGATTTGTCGTTAGCAGAGGTGGGGAGTAGGGGACGGGGAAGCAGATGAACGCAGTCAAAAGGTACAAACTTCCCGTTATAAGATAAATATATACTTGGGATGTAATGTACATATAATAAATGTAATTAACACTGCTACATATGAAAGTTGCTGAGAGAGTAAATCCTAAGAGTTCTTACAAGGAAAAAAAGCTTTTTTCCTATTTCTTTACTTTTGTATTTATATGAGAAGATGAATATTTACTAAACTCACAGTGATAACCATTAATGTAATTATTATGCTATACACCCTGACTTATACAGGGCTGTATGTCAACTGCATCTCAATAAAACTGCAAGAAAAAAAAAAAAGGAAAGTTTCTAGGCCTATACACGCCCTCCCCGCCTTCAGTCCTGCACTCAAAAATCACCATTTTTAGTCATTTGTTCTTAACCCTTCTGATAATTTACATTCACAGCTCTAAGTAATATACTCAAGTTCTTAATTCATAAGTTTTAGACAATATCCACCGACTTCCTACTAAGAAATAAGGATTCACTTAATTCACATTAACCTTTATTATCCTTTTCCTTCCTCTTTATAATATTTATAGTTATATTCAGATTTATTCTCTTATTGGTCACTTTTTAAATACTGCACATCCAGCTCTATTTGTTGTTCCATCAAAATTTAACTCCCCACAACATAAAATAGGCTATTAGTAATTCTCCTTCCCGTCAACTCTCCAACTCCCTTCTACATTAAAAAAAAAAAAAAGTTATTTATCTGACTGTGTTGGGTCCTCATTGTGGCATGCAGGATCTTAGCTGTGGCACGTGGGATCTAGATGCTGAAGGACTGAACCCCGGGCCCCTTGCTTTGGGAGTGTGAAGTCTTAGCCATTGGACTACCAGGGAAGTCCCCTTCCCCCTTCTATATCTTACCATCTGATCATCATCTTATTTTTTTCAAATTACCAACAAACCCTTCCGTGCTTTATAAGTTGCTTCTAAAAATCAAAGGTAAATAATCTGTGTTTACTGTATTGTGATCTGTAAATATTATTCATTACAGAAACAAGGAATGTTTTAGAATTACGTTTCTGTTTCCAGAAGTCCATTTTTTACTGAACTGTCATTCAAAAGAACATGTTACTAGAATAAAGGTCAAGTGGATTTCTTTTTCTTAGCTTTCATAATTGCTCAAAATCACACATTTTTGTTGTACTGTGATTGGACAATGACATTATTGTACATTTTTTAATCTGGAGTTTCTAATTGCCTTTACTTTTCTACTGTTCATATCATCAAATTTTTACAGCAAAATTATATTTGGTCTCACCAAATAAAGATGAAAAATTCGAACTAAGTCAAATTATAGCAGACTTAAAAACAAACTTTTGAAAATACTATTTTGTTTTTAAATTCTTAAAGATAACTTTTTGCTTATGTGTCCTTTAACACAGAGATGAAGTGTATTCCGTATACACTAGTAAGATCCATTTATATGATACTTGCAGTTTATAAAACACTGTCTGCAAATATTGTTTTGTGCTCTCAACCCATGAAGGAGGCAGAATCGTCTCTATTTCACAAACACACCAATTTAACATCAGAGAGAGTGAAAGATTTAGCTATAATCAGACAGCAAGTAAGCTGCAAGTTCCAAATGTGAAACCATGTTTTCTTTCCCCCTCAAAGTCCAAGGTTCTTTGCTTCTACCACAGCTGCCTAACACATGGGCTCTTTCTGCCGTTTGTTTAGAAATAAAACATCATGATTTTGGTTTAGAAGTGTTGTTATCAATTAGAACACTCCTACGGAAAGCAACACACTACTTTCACTCCTTATTTATTAAGGATAAGGCAGGGAAGGATTTTTGTAAATAACAGAAAAACTGGCAGAACGGGAAAACACAGAAAAACAGAAATCAAAAGGCCATTACACCAAGACGCTTCAATGAGAAGCTGAAGAGTCAAGGCAGGCCAAGGATTCACACGCACCAGGCTTCTCAGGCAATAAACGCGCCTATAGGCCCTGGGTTTCTACTCCAGCAAGACAGTGCTGACATGAAAGGGGCACTGATCCCAACCACACTCTCACAAACCAGGCGCATCTCACACAAATAGCTTTCGAGGAACAACTCTGGGTACAGTCTCTGAGAGGCCAAGGGCTACCAAAGCGGAGAACCAGGGTCCTGAGAAGATGCCATGTGAGGAAACCAGGGGAAGTTCAGCACAGGGAAGCGGGCTCATGTCACAGTCATATGAGCACAAAGACATGGGTTTCAGCGTAACCTGAGGAAGAATTCCCGACAGGGGAAAACTGACAAAATAACAGCAGTCAGACCAGCTAGATTCTGGTTAGTTGAAGCTTTAGACTCTCTATAGAGGTGTAAGGCAAAAGCTGAAAATTCAACTTCTGAATTTTGAGTTTCATGTTTACCATTTATAATCAAGTAAATATTCTTTAAAGTTTTTGAAGATTTGATTTTTGACTTTACATCAGAAGAAAACAGTGCAGGAAAAGTAGTTTCTTAAAACAAGAACTTACTTGATATAAATATTAACAGAAACACAGAACTCAATTTGAGCAAGAAATGTCCAGGCTTTCATCTTATATATACCTAAACTCTAATATGTCAACTTTTCTTGAAATAATGGGGGAAAGTAGTCAAGTTTGATTGTTTTTTGTATGTAGCTATCCAGTTTTCCCAACACAGTCTAAAAATTGACAGTCTTTTCCCCATTATATGTCAATTAATTGACCTATTATAATACTGACTATATTATATGGCCAATTAATTGACCATATAACTGTGAGTTCATCTCTGGACTCCATTCTGTTCCACTGATCTGTATGCCTGTGTTTGTGTCAGTACCATACTGTTTTGATTACTGTAGCTCTATACTACAGTATAGTTCAAAATCTGGAAACATGATACCTCCAGCTTTGTTCTCCTTTTCTTAAGGTTGCTTTGGGGTCTTTTGTATATCTATATAGATTTTAGAATTATTCTAATTCTGTGAAAAATGCCATTGATATTCTGATAGGGACTGTACTGAACCTGCAGAATGCCTTGGTTATTACTGTGGCCATTTTAACAATACCAACTCTTCTAATTCATGACCATGAACTGTTTTTCCATTTGTTTGTGTCACACTCAACATACTTCATCAGTGTGTTATAGTTGCTCTGAGTTGCTCAATTTATTTCATCAGTGTCTTGCAGCTTTCTGAGTATAGGTCTTTTTCCTCCTTTATTACTGGACATTTTATTCTTTTAGATGTGCTTATAAATGGAATAGTTTTCTTAGCTTCTCTTTCTGACAGTTGTTAGGGTATAGAAATGCGACAAATGGAATATTACTCAGCCATAAAAAGAATGAACTCTTGCCATTTGCAAGGATACAGACAGACCTAGATTGCATTATGCTAAGCAAAATAATGATTTCACTTACATGTGGAATCTAAAATACTAAACAAATGAACAAAGGCAGGTGATTGCCAGAAGGGAGAGGGGTTTGAGGGGATGAGAGAAACAGGTGAAGGGCAAACTTCCAGTTACAAAATAAATGAGCCACAGGTATTAAGTGTACAGTGTAGGGAATACAGTCAATAACTATGTAATATCCTTGTATGATGACATACTATAAGTAGACATTCTGTGGTGATCATTTTGAAATATAAAAATATCAAATCACTATGTTGTACACCAGGAACTTATATAGTATTGTGGGTCAATTATTCTTCAAAAACAAACTTACAGAAAAAGAGGTCAGATTTGTGGTTACCAGAGGCTGGGAGTGGAGGAAGGGGATATTGAATGAAGGTAGTCAAAAGGTACAAACTTTCATTTGTAAGATAAATAAATACTAGGAATGTAATGTACAATGTGATAAACATAATTAACACTGCTATACGTTATAGATGAAAGTTGTTAAGAGAGTAAACTCTTAAGAGTTCTCACCACAAGGAAAACTATTTTTTTCTTTTATATCTATAGGAGATGAAGGATGTTTACTAAACTTGCTATGATAATCACTTCATGATGTATGTACATCAAATCATTATGCCGCATACATTAAACTTTTACAGTGCTACATGCCAATTGTATCAGAATAAAAGTGGAGAAAAATATTCAAATGATGGGGAAAACATATATAACTCTCTAAAGCAGAAACATATTTCATAAGGGAATCATCCCTTTCATCAATAACAGTATTAGCTGATATTTATTGAGAGATCACTACATTATTAGGGACGCTGTTTAACCCATCATATACACTACCACTAATAATAATACAATTTATCTCTATTTTAAATGTGTGCTGAAGACTTACAGGGGTTAACCTGCCAAACCTAGAGTTAAGTCCAAACTGATATCCATCTCTTAAGACATCACATTGACTACCACTATCTACCTATTCAGTGGACTGGAAGTTCAGCTGAATAGAGGAAGAAGCACATATTACATTTCTAAGCAATGGTTTCTCCTGTTAATAGCACTGAGCCCAGGAGTTCAGAGACTCAGGTCCTGGTTCTACTGTAACACTCACTAGGAAACTTTGGGGAAGTCACCTTAGGCCTCTCAATCCCAGTTTCTTCATTTAAAATAAGGAACTGGAGTTGGATAATTTCTCAACTCAACCCTGGCTCATAATTCTAGGATTTCCTTGTAATGGTCTTTATAAACAGGGGTAAGTGAGGTGGCACTTAGTGGTAAAGGACCCCCCTCCCAATGCAGGAAACATAAGAAACATGCATTTGATCCCTGGGTGGGGAAGATCCCCTAGAGGAGGGCATGGCAACCCACTCCAGTATTCTTGCCTGGACAATCCCATGGACAGAAGAACCTGGCAGGCAATGATGTCCATAGGGTCACAAAGAGTCGGACATGACTGAAGCAACTTAGCACACACAAGTTACTAATAAGGATGCTTGTAGNGGAAGATCCCCTAGAGGAGGGCATGGCAACCCACTCCAGTATTCTTGCCTGGACAATCCCATGGACAGAAGAACCTGGCAGGCAATGATGTCCATAGGGTCACAAAGAGTCGGACATGACTGAAGCAACTTAGCACACACAAGTTACTAATAAGGATGCTTGTAGAAGCACCACATAGAACCCCACCCAATGAAACTAAGACCACATCTCTGGCACCTACTCAGATTACTGAAACCCAGCAGACTTGTTACTTGCTCCTCAGAAGAACGATTCTTTCCATACCACACGATTCTGGCAGTTAGGCTGTCAAGAATCCAGAGGCCAGCACATTTTTGGCAGCTTCACAGGTCTAAAACCTTTCCTGTTTGATTTTATTCAAGACCTAATAAAGCAAAAGGTTGTGCCAAAGTGCAAGCTTTCTTTACTGGGGTGTTTATCCCCATACCCACCCTCACTTTTATCACTCCTGACGTAAATTTAGCTGGGCAAAAAGGGCAACAAATGGGATGGGAGAGCATTTGCTTTGTCTCCTCAAGAAGCAATGCTCCTATCTCCTCGATACTATGCTATACGCTCCCTCACTTCTTATTCTGCATCCAAGGAACTGTCTACAGCTCCCTCACCCTACATCTACCAACCTAAGAACCATCAGAAATTACTTCCTTTCATCTTGCAGCAATAACTTCACCTTTCAAGGAGAAAATTCCCCAGTATTTCACCTAATAATGAAAGAAAACATAGGATGATAATTTTTAAAAATACTCTTCTGACTCAGGGAGGCCTCACTGAAAATACAGTGCTAGGAAAAGAAAATAAACACACACTATCTACTACATGCCGAACACTTTCTATGCCTCATCTTATTTAACAGGGTTGGACATGACTTCACTTTCACTTTTCACTTTCATGCACTGGAGAGGGAAATGGCAACCCACTCTAGTGTTTTTGCCTGGAGAATCCCAGGGATGGGGGAGCCTGGTGGGCTGCAGTCTATGGGGTCGTACAGAGTCGGACACGACTGAAGTGACTTAGCTTAGCTTACAGCCTTTGTGACAGATATTGTTATACCCTTATCACAGATGAAAAAAAACCCTGAGGTTAATTCAGTGAGATAAAATAATCTGCCCATTATTTAAACAGAGACCATGCCGTTTCCATTATATCATGCTGTTCATGCTCTGACATGCTCTGAAAACTATTAAAATAAAAGCATATATTTTATTTCTCCTGTGAAATCAGTTTAAACATCTTAAAAGGCAAATGCATGATATAGCAAAATATACAATACAATAATTATCTACTCACTCTGAAGCAATGCTAATATGAACTTGGCATTTATTTAGGGATCTGCTCTGCCTATCATTATTTCACTTCTCTACCTGCTGAATAGATTTTTGTATCCTTTTCCTTAAGGATACAGTTCTATTAAAATCATTTTATTCACCCTCAAAACATTTTGCCATAGCCAACTACAAATATTTACTCTCACTTGACAAGCAAGAGTCTTTTTAAAGGAAGAAAAACAGTCTGCATAACTGGTTTAAACTTTTGAACTCGACTTCATCCAGAAGAACGATCGAGGACCAGCAGTCTCATAAACACAACTCAATGTCATCCAACTTGAGCTCATCTGTTTATATGTACATTCATGTGACCTCTCCATGTACAAAGGATCTGAATTACCAGCACAAAATGCTTAGGAAAAGATAAAGATACGGAAAGAGTAAACACCACAATCAGAGGAAATAAGAGTAAAATGTCAATATAAGAAAGAAAAGAAATAAAATGCACACATATGCCAATACTGGGGCACTATGTAAGTCACCAACTGAACTCTGAGCTTCCTTACTAGTACTCAAAATGGGGAAAATTACATACACACAGTCAGTCACACAACGCTAACATTTTATGAGAGAGAAACTTCTGGTTAATCAAGGTAAATCTCTGATCAATTTACACCTAAAAAAATTTCTCAGGAGTGGAACTAAAAGAAGAGAGCAAAACCTAAGTAGAAAAGGCACACTGTCCAGAGCCATCTCACCATCAGAAACTGCAAGATGTGGTGATCAGTTCTACTGTGCCTTTTCCTTTTTTTAGGCTGAAAGTCTTTTATAAAGAAAAGCTTTCATGCATCAACTCTGTAGTTACTGTACATTAGCATATGTACAAGAGATAGTTCTTTGATTCTTTCCATTTATTTTCTATTTTCAAAGCTAGTTCCCTTGTATCCTCAAAACAATCAATGAAATAATATAACAATAAATGGATAAGAAAGCTGTGGTACATATACACAATGGAGTATTACTCAGCCATTAAAAAGAATACATTTGAATCAATTCTAATAAGATGGATGAAACTGGAATCGATTATACAGAGTAAAGTAAGCCAGAAAGAAAAACACCGATAC
>SJYX01020332.1:113745-154495 GCA_006410675.1 Oreotragus oreotragus
AAATTATAATATGTATATAATATATATTAATAATAAAACATTTATTCCTTTAAGGGAATAAAGTAAAATATATCTTTTTTCAGACTATATAACTAAAAAAATTAAAATAATAATCATGTGAAATAAAGAAATAGAAATCTTTATCCTCTTAGGTTAAATTCCTCAATTTTATAGAAAACTGGATGGTATTTGTCAGTCTAAAAACCCAAGATTTTACTGTGATGATGGCTTCTTGCTATTTTATGCCCATTGACACTTTTCTAAAGTTCTAACAAATGTTAATTTGCTTCAGAGAAATCACTGGTTAACAAATCCTTTAAGATAAGGGGCTTTTGTATACATAAAGAATCTTGGCTAGCATTATGTACATTCTTGTGTATTTCCAAAAGAGAGAGAGAAAAAAAAAATCACTCCAAGTAACAACAGGAAAAAAACAGGGCCCAAGAGGTGTGTCTTAATCCAGTGAAATCTTATAATACTGGGTTATCACTGAAGCTGCTTTAGATTCCAGTCATCATGCTACCAAATGGTTACCAAAAATCTGCAATGTTTTTGAACAGCCTCGAGGATTATTAAAACAATTTAATATAATATGTTAATTAAAAAAGTCTTTGTGGTTGCTACTATTCAAGGAGAAAAAAGAACGCTAAAACCACAATTCTCTGAATATAAGTATTACTGCCTGATCAGAAAAATAAAGTAAGTCCTTTCCCTGACAGCTCAGGTGGTAATGAATCCACCGCACTGCAGGAGAAGCCAGTTCGATTCCTGGATCAAGAAGATCCACCAGAGAAGGGATAGGCTACCGACTCCAGTATTCCCTTGTGGCTCAGCTGGTAAAGAATCTGCCTGCAGTGTGGGAGACCAGGGTTTGATCCCTGGGTTGGGAAGATTCCCTGGAGAAAGGAAAGGCTACTCACTCCAGTGTTCTGGCCTGGAGAATTCCCTGGACTATACAGTCCATGGGGTCACAAAGAGAAGGATATGACTGTGAGACTTTCACTCACTCCTGCCATGATGCAGTTTTCAGAATTTTCTATTTTATATTGAGGCAAGAGCATTTTGACAGTGATAGTGAAATACACTGGAAGAATACCTATTACACATTATTTCTGAAATAAATACTCTCATAATACCTCAAGGTGAGTATCTCATTATGCTAAATAAATTACAAAAAGATAAACATATTTTATTTTACAATTTTTCAACCTATTTTAGGGCCAAGAGTTACTCATTTCTGTAACGATAAAAATGAGGATTATGGAAACTGTTTCTACTGCTAATTAGCATTGTATCCTTAGACCCAAAAGATCTGGAAATGTGTATCGAGTCAAGTTAAGAGCTGTTTAGGGCATGACGGTTTATAATGTGAACCCTTAAACATCAAATTTGTTAAAAGCTGGAGGCTTTTTTTTGGTTCTAAGTCAATAAGCCCAAGAGTTGTTTTTGGTTTTGTTTTCACTATTCTGGCATGCTTGCATTTTTGTGGGGAGATCAGTTAAGGAGTTTATCATTGGAGGGAAACTGTTTTATGTTTTTAGAAAGGAGATAAAATTTTACACTTTTCAATGAAAAGTCTTCACCAATATCATGCTTCTTTATATTGAGTTAGATATATTCAATCCTTAGAGGAGAAGGTGGAGCTCTTGGTAATTTGACTTCCACACCAGCTTATCCTAGTGATACCTGCTTTAACATCAGAAGACTGAAAGTTAGTTTTCTGCTTCACTGTAGAAATCCCTTTCAATGAAACTGGCCAAAGTCTTTTTTAACTGAGTAACTGACATATAATATTATATTAGTTTCAGGTGTACAATGTATGATTTGTGTTTGTATATATTGCTAAATGGTCACCACAATAAGGCCAGTTAATCTCTATCACTATAGAGTTACAAAATTTTTTTCTTAAGATGAGAACTTTGAAGATCTACTCTCTTAGCAACTTTCAAATACATAGTACAGTATTAACTGTTTAGCTGTATATTACATCCCCATATTTTTATAATGGTCCTTTTGACTCCTTCACCCATTTTTTTTTGGCCAACTCTCCTCACCCATACCTGGCCTCTGACAACCACCTATCTGTGTTTTGACCACCCAATTTCTGGATTCCTATACCTAGACATAAAATCCAGATATGTCTATGGCTTCCTTCTATCCCTTCCATGAATCAGGCAGGCAGACTTTATGTTAAGATGTTGAGGCAGGTTTTCTGGATCTGTCCTTTGGTGATGATGGTTTAGCTGCTATATTCCATGTTGTACAATATACCCTTACAGTTTATTTTATACACAATCGTTTGTACTTCTTAGCCTCCTACCCTTACACTACTCCTCCCCCTTTCCCTCTCTCCACTGATGACCACTAGCTGGTTCTCCATACCTGTGAGTCTGCTTTTTTACTGTATATATACTTATTTTATTCCTATAACTATATCTAGTAAAAATAATAACAAGTGTTCTTGACTATGACAATTCAAAGAAATCACAAAAAAGGTTTAAAAGGCAAACGTTGTTTAGAAGCTGTCATGTCTGACTCTTGTGATCCTATGGACTGTAGCTGGCCAGCTCCTCTGTCCATAGGCTTCTCCAGGCAAGAATATTGGAGTGGGTTGACATTTCCTCCTCCAGAGGATCTTCCTGACTCAGGAATCAAACTCGCGTCTCCTGCACTGGCAGGTGGATTCTTTACCATTGAGCCACCAAAAAAGACCTTGCTTTACTTCTAAATACACTTTATCATATAATTTTCTTTACCTAAGCAGCATTTTAAATTTAGCAATAAGGTTCATGCTTAACTAGAAAATTTGTATGATTAAAGAAAGCTCACGAATATTTTAAACCCAATTTACAATAAAACAGATGGAAGTTATTTGTAATACTTAAGAGAGTGGTGAGTTTCGATCACAGAAATAATAAAGTCTAGACCTTACAGTGGCACTTGTCTTTGGATATACTCTATCCAGTTTCTTCCTTAAAGTCTGTAATACTCATGAATGAAAAACAGTTAACTGAATAGTATGACATGACTGTTATAAACAGTGAAGAGAAAAAGCAAAAGAACATAATTTGAGGCTAAACTAAATTATCTGTACTGAGACTTTGGATGAAAAGCTCACATAATAAAAACTTAATTTTTAGAGTCTTGTGCATGAATTCATTTTATGAGAGGATCTGTATCAAAACTATATACTATTCCATCAAGACACTGCACTACAAATGGGGACTTCAGATTTTAGCTGTGGTACTCTAGACATTTTCTAAGTCCACGTGTCTCAGTATTCAATTCAATACAAGAAACTGTATTAAAATTACACATAAAGTTCCCATTAACTTTCTGAAATATTATTGGGGAAGAACGAGGTGTTTAAGAGGGAGAAATACACTAAATGTAGGACAGTGCAAGACAGTTTGTTTTACTGCCTATCAGTTTACTATCAGCTGCTATGGAAAAGCTAATGATGTTTACTAAGTACTTAATGGAAAATTGTTTATAAATCTTCCTTTTACTATATTAATAGTTTGAAACAGTGAAGAAAACAAATGTGGAAAAAAAGCCGGCTCTAAGGTAAAAACTGAAAGGTTTTGAAAGAAATCTGTATATTGTACGTAATGGTTTCACTGTTCTGTTTGGGCTTTTTTTTTTTGCTATACAGTGATAAGCTCTAAAAAGCATTTGCAATTTTACACAGTTTAAGAGACCCCACCATTTATGAACTGAAAGGTGGGGGAAGTATTAGAACCACTGAAGCAAAGAGAAAGGGAGACAATGAAAACAGATTGGGATTTCTTTCTTTTCTCAAGGGATGAGAATGGCTCATGAACTTTCACCAAGCTAGCCATGATCCTTCATAAGTTGAGAATAGTTAATGAGAGGAGGAATTTATTCTGGAGAAGAGAATGGTTACCCACTCCAGTATTTTTGCCTAGAGAATTCCACGGACAGAGGCTACTATAATGTTTAATATAGATCTGAGGATATTCTAATACGTATAAGTTTCCCTATTTGGTTTTGACTGTGCTTCATGACTTGTGGGAACCTAGTTCCCTGGCCAAGGATCAAACCTAGGTCCATGGCAGTGTAAGTGCCGAGCTGTAACCACTGGACCGGTAGGCAAGTCCCTAATAAGAAGTTTTCAAGAAAATATCCAAGGAAGAATTAAAATAAAATGACGATTCCGTTAATGTCCAAAGATTAAGAGTAAAATGACCAGAACTCCCCTTAAAAAACTACTACCTCTTACATATTACGTTACTCAATAAAAAGCAAGAAATAAAAAGAATATTTTAAAGTACAAGATAATAAATTTCCCTTATGACATATCTGAGAAATAGTGATGATCAGCAAAAATATGGAGGCAGAAACTAAAGGGAAGCTGCAAAAAACAGCATAGATGAGAGGGAGGTAATTTTCTTTCACTAATCTACTGTATTTAAAGTGAAAGTCACTCAGTTACGTCTGACTCTTTGTGACCCCACCGACTCTACAGCCCATGGAATTCTCCAGGACAGAATAATGGACTGGGTAGTCTTTCCGTTCTCCAGAAGCCTACTGTACCTAAGCCTGTAAAATTCTTGATCTTCGTCAAAACACTATCAAACGTGCCATGCTTATTCATTAGAGAGTTCCTATTCAATTTCAGTAAGAAAATGAATTCTATTTTGCACTGGACTGCAGCCCACCAGGCTACTCCGTCCATTGGATTTTCCAGGCAAAAGTACTGGGGTGGGGTGCTGTATTTAAAGTGAAAGTCGCTCAGTTATGTCTGACTCTTTGTGACCCCACGGACTCTACAGTCCATGGAATTCTCCAGGGCAGAATAATGGACTGGGTAGTCTTTCCCTTCTCCAGAAGCCTACTTTCTAAGCCTGTAAAATTCTTGATCTTCGTCAAAACACTATCAAACGTGCAATGCTTATTCATTAGAGAGCTCCTATTCAATTTCAGTACGAAAATGAATTCTATTTTGCACCATAAACACTGAGCAGGCATTTTAAAAGCATTCATATAATTTGCAATTGAGTATCTTTATTTGGTAGAAAAACTTTAGGTAAAATATGGAGCTGTTCACACATCAACAGGCAAGCTCTGCTTCTGGTTTGGATGAAGGAGGATGTGGACGATCTTTTGCTCCTGCCGAAAGCACTACAAATCCCCAGCTAAACCTCAACACAACACACTTCTTTCCACAGAAGAGGTGCGAACACATAAAAATGTAAACCAATTAAACAGGAAGAGGCCAGTTTCATACTTTAGACCCATCGCTGAGCTTGGAGAAGTGAGCCCACCACAGAAGGGCTGTGTGTCAGGCAAGAAGTAATCAGAGGGACTCTGAATATATCTGTGGACTCACTTGTCAGATTTAAACCTGGAGGGGCTCCAAAGGCAAAGGCAGTACTCTCTGCTCAGTCACTGTCCTGCACATGGGGATTTTAAGAAACAGCAGAGGTTGGGTATAGGACACGTGAACTAGCTCACCTGTGGCATGGCACTGGAGGAAAGGCGTCCAACAACAGAAAGTGGCAAGACACTGGCTACAATTTTAAAAAGCTGCCGTAGCTAAGTGTGGGCCAGCATGCCAGCCTGAAACAGCTGAGAGCAGCTAAGGGGGTCTTCTGCACTCACAAGGTTTGCACAGGCCTCCACCAGGCACTCACGACGAAACTGGGGAGAGGCAGGAGGCATGACAGAACTCTGGTACAATCAAAGCAAGATACTAAGCAAAAAATTATGGGCGCAAGCAGCAGTCCACATTTAAGCTGGACAAAAATTCAAGATGGCTTCCATTAAAAACAAAAAAGACCGCCCCCCCCAAAAAAAACCCCACCTTACTGAAAGTCATAAAGGGAGAAGCCAGAATTCTCCAGTCTGCCTATTCTTCATGTAAGTCTCATTATTTTCATTATGAAAGCAAGCAAGAATAAGGAATACTTCATTCATTAAGCATTTGCATCTAGTCATGGGCATAATTTGAGTTAACTGTTTCACTGAACACGCATACCATGTTTTGCATCAGGAGAGAGGGAAAACATTAACGCTGGAGAAGACTCCTATTAGTGTCAAAACAGTCTGTTTGCAATGTTCTTCCAAACGAATTTCAAATCAGTACATCTTCAACCCTGTTTCAAGCAAGCAGGGGAGGGTGGGGGTTAACTCCTGTCTCCCAACCTTGCTGTGGGCTAGACTGATTGACTTGTTTTCAAAGAACAGAGTATAAAATAGGGAAAAATACTAATAGTACTGCAGAGAAACCTGGCAAATGCTATATTGGTAATCAAGATTATGTCATGAGTGATATTACCCTGATAGTATATATCCCTGGCATGATGTGAGGAGAATACCTTTTCATCTCTGTGGGAGTCTTCTTCCAAACCCACAATCCCAGTCTAATCATGGGGGGAAAAAAACTCAAAAAACCCAAGTGGAAGGACATTTTACAAAATACTTGGCTAGGACTCCTCAAGATTGTCACGGTCGTGGGAAATACAGAAAAACTGAGAAAATGTCCCAACTAGAAAAGACTAATAAGACATGATGATTAAATGTAATGTGGTATCCTGGATGGGATCCTGGAACAGAAAAAGGAGATCAGTGGAAAAATGGGTGGAATCCAAATGAAGCCTGGAGCTTAGCTTGTGATGTATCAGCGCTGTTTTCCTAGGTTTGACAAATGCATCATGACAAAGTAAGAAGCTAACCTCTGAGGAAAATGGATGAGGGATATACATTATACCTCATGTTATCTTTGACACTTTTCTGTAAATCGAGGGATTATTTTCAAAACTTTATAAAACAAAGTATTTTTTAAAACCCCACAAAAGACTTCTGATATACTGCAGTGAATGGAACCCAGTTTTGCTTGTAAGACACTCTTGCCAAAAATGCATAGTCTGGGTCCAATCAGGGTATACACCAGACAAACTCAAGCTAAGGGACACTCTACAAAATAATTGCATGCTTCAAGAATGATAAAAAATTGTGGATAGATTGTTCCAGATCAAAAGAGACTAAAGAACCATGACAATTACATGTAATATATGATCTTGGATTGGGTCTTGGGTCTGAAAAAGTAAATGCTTAGTTTACATAGTTTATCCATGGGACAAGTAGTGACATTGGAATAAAACTGGGATATAAGAATCATGAAAAAAAATAAAATAAAAACCCCACAAAACTAATATGTCTAGGAAAAGAGGAGACCAAGGGAGTTTCTCTGACCTGTGCCTGGTATCCACGAGCACATAAATCCATGTACTTGTCTTGTTCCTGCTGCTTGAATGGAACACTCGTGTGAATGAAGCTCACTGCTCTAAAGTGGACCGACAGACTGCTTATCCCCTCATACCACAGCACAAGAAAACTCTTTTCTGTTGTCCAAAAAGCACAGAGGTAAAAGACACCTTCAGTGTTTTCAGCAACACACCACAGACATCTCACCACCATTCCAGATGGGTGCAGTTATTTCAGTTTCAGGCTGTGAAAGGCAAATATATCAATTTCTCCCTATTTTTAATCATTTTTAAGTTTCCATTTTTTGGCCTTTAAGACAAAATTTTGAGAGCTTCAATCTGTATTTCAAGTGAGAGGTACTGGGCACCCTTCAACAGTTACATAATCAGTTGATCACTCGGACACTGTGAAGGCTTGTGGTATAACACTTATATATAGTTTTTGATTACTTTTAGAACAGTGTTTAATTTATTCACATAATGGGCCCCTAAAAAAAGACCAGAAACATAAACCCCACAAAATTCGAACTTTAACAAAAAATGGTAGAATGTAAAAATCACTAATTCTATAGGCTTATACCCAAATAATTATACCTATGAACACCATAGTCATCTGGTCAAATTTCTTATGTAACAAACCAAAATATCTCTGGTATTTCAGTAAAAAATGTTAAAAGAAACAATATACAGAGGATTTTACCCTAACTGATTATCACATCTGCCGTGTGAAACTGTAGAAAAGTGCTTGCAAATAGAATCCTGAAACAGTCTTTTATCTTATCACTCAAAACCAAAAGGGAACAAAGATTTTCCTAAAGGTCAAAATTCAAGAATTCCCAACACCCAAACATGAAAACTGTTTTTTGACTATTTTTGATGGCTTAACACATAAAAAATACAATAAACACTAAAAATTCTCAACAAATAATTTTCTTATAGTATAAATATTACCAAGAATCATCCTAAAATGACTTTACAATATCATCTTTAATATGATGCTAATCTGTTCATAATTTTTCACAGAAAGTCATATCCTATACCATATAAAAATGAAAAAATAATTTTCAAAATTTCCATGAGGGAATCGCAACATCAGATTACTCAGAAAAGCATTTGCTGTTGCTCGGCTGGTAAGTCAGGTCAGACTCTCTGTGACCCCCATGGACTGAGTTCCCAAGGAAAGGGTTTACAAATACATGGGAGGCTGTGAACATTCAGCAAGTTCAATTATTTGGATTTATACATGGAAAAAGTTAACATCCAACGTTTGTTTAAATTTCTATAGAGTTTGGAAGAAATGAGATAGTGTTAGGGCAAGAATCAGCTTCTCTTGTTCCTCACGATCTTCCCACAAATAACTTAAGAAACTGTGGTCTTTATCTGGTGCCCAACCATCAACAGTATCCTCACTGCTAAGCAAAGTGGGTCAGAAAGTGCTCCATCCTTGGGCTTCTCTGTGTGTAGAAATTGGATTTAAAGGTAACTCTTTAAGCACACCATCAACATTAAAACACAGGCTTAGCAATTACACACTCATACCAGTGGTGATCCCAAGGATTCTCACTGAACACCAGATGTCCAACACAGCCCCATTATTCTCACCATTGGAAGAAAGATAAAAAATTAAGAGTTCAGAACGATCTTTACAATCAAAAGCAGAATAGAAATTATCAGAAAAAAGCAGAGAGGTACAGAGGATCTCTAATGGAAAATTCAGCCAAATCAAATTTGGAAAAAGCTATCTTGCTACTTTGCTCTCCTCTCACCTCAGTGCCACCTTCCAGATCCCTCCCAAAAGCTAGTTCTTAAGTTATATGACATTTATGATTTAAACTGTTAGCTCAGCTGGTAATGAATCTGCCTGCAATGCAGGAGACCCAGGTTTGATTCTTGGGTCGGGAAGATCCACTGGATAAGGATAGACTACCCACTCCAGTGTTCTTGGGCTTCCCTGGTGGCTCAGCTGGTCAAGAATCTGCCTGCAATGTGGGAGACCTGGGTTTGATCCCTGGGTTGGGAAGATTCCCTGGAGAAGGGAAAGGCTACCCACTCTCGTATTCTGTCCTGGAGAATTCCATGGACTGTAAAGTCCATGGGGTCACAAAGAGTTGGACATGACTGAGTGACTTTCACTTTCTTTCACTTTGTAATTATAGGTCTGAAATCTGATTATTATTATAATCATCATCTTTACCACCACTAACACTTGCAGAACATGACTTTTTTTTCCTTCATGGGGGGCTATTATAATTTTATTTATTAATTTTTATTTTTACTTTATTTTCGGAGAAGGCAATGGCACCCCACTCCAGTACTCTTGCTTGGAAAATCCCATGGACGGAGGAGCCTGGTAGGCTGCAGTCCATGGGGTCGCGAAGAGTCAGACATGACTGAGCGACTTCACTTTCACTTTTCACTCTAATGCATTGGAGAAGGAAATGGCAACCCACTCCAGTGTTCTTGCCTGGAGAATCCCAGGGACGGGGGAGCCTGGTGGGCTGCCATCTATGGGGTTGCACAGAGTTGGACATGACTGAAGTGACTTAGCAGTATGCTTAGTCATGTCCTACTCTTTGTGACTCCATGGACTGTAGCCCGCCAGGCTCCTCTGTCCTTGGAATTCTCCAAGGCAAGAATACTGGAGTGGGTTGCCATGCCCTCTTCCAGGGGATCTTCCCGATCCAGGAATTGAACCCAGGTCTCCTGCATTGCAGGCAGATTCTTTACCATCTGAGCCACCAGGGAAGCCCCTTAGCAAGTTGATTGATTTATAGTAAAAAGAATTAACATGAAGAATCTTCATTTGAATAATTCTCTCTTTAAAATTTTGTAGTGTATGGCTCCTAGCTGAAACCCATAACGGTCATTAAGAATATGTAAAACTTTTTCAAAACCATCCTTTTCAGAGCATAAGGTAGATAAAACAAGTAATAATTGCTAGTAAGTTTTGTCAAGTTTNTGCCCACTTTCACCGCTACTATTCAACATAGTTTTGGAAGTTTTGGCCACAGCAATCAGAGCAGAAAAAGAAATAAAAGGAATCCAAATTGGAAAAGAAGAAGTAAAACTCTCACTATTTGCAGATGACATGATCCTCTATATAGAAAACCCTAAAGATTCCACCAGAAAATTACCAGAGCTCATCAATGAATATAGTAAAGTTGCAGGATATAAAATCAATACACAGAAATCCCTTGCATTCCTATACACTAATAATGAGAAAGGAGAAAAAGAAATTAAGGAAACAATTCCATTCACCATTGCAATGATTTGTTTTTGAAAGTAAATTTCAAATTTCTGATAGATAGGGTATAAATGGCCTTTTGGAACAGTGTCTATTTGTAATTTCCTTTCACAAAACGTTTTCCTAAGCCAAAGCAAAAAATACATATTTAACTGACTGTATGACTTGTATTCTTTGTAAAATAATAACTGGTAAGTAACTAACAAATAAATTAAGTGATGAAAACATTAAAATATGCAAAACCATAACAGAGATGACAACTATGTTTTAACAGTTCATTCACACATTAATTTACTCAACAGTCATTTACTGAACACTTAGTAAGGATAAAAGAAAAAGATGAATGTTCACTACTTTTAAGGATACTATAGAGCAGCAAAGAGAGATTCCTGAGTGTCCCTTGGACAGCAAGAAGATCAGACCAGACAATTCTAAAGGAAATCAACCCTGAATATTCATTGGAAGGATTGATGCTGAGGCTCCAATACTTCAGCCACCTGATAAGAGCCAACTCATTGGAAAATATCTTGATGCTGGGTAAGACTGGAGGGCAGGAGGAGAAGGGGGTGGTGACAGGATGAGATGGTTGGATGGCATCACTGACTCAACGGACATGAGTTTGCGCAAACTCTGGGACGATGGTGAAGGACAGGGAAGCCTGACGTGTTACAGTCCATGGTGTCGCAAAGAGTCAGACATGACTTAGCAACTGAACGATCACCGCAAAAGAGAGGCAGGGGCTTCCCTGGTGACTCAGCGGCAAAGAATCTGCCTGCCAATGCAGGAGACGCGAGTTCGATCCCTGGGTTTGGAAGAACCGCTGGAGAAGGATATGGCAACCCACTCCAGTATTCTGACCTGGAAAACCCCATGGACAGAGGAGCCTGAAGGCTACAGTCTACGGGGTTGCAAAGAGTTGGACACGACTGCATGAGTAAACAATAACAACAAAGAGACAAAGATCTGGGAGCCCACAAGTTCAAAGAGGAGTGGTGGGGTTATCAGTGGGTAGAAGGGGCCATCGAGGAGAAAGGGTGGGGGGGACACAGAACTNGTGGGCTACCGTCTATGGGGTCGCACAGAGTCGGACATGACTGAAGTGACTTAGCAGCAGCAGTAGCAGCCATTAAATCTGTGTCCTGACTTTAATTTCTAATCTAGTTTGACAAATGAGCTGTGTAGTTTTCTTTTTTCTTTTTCTTTTTGTGAGAGTTTTATGTCAAAGACTGTATCATCTGTTTTCTTCTCTTGTTTAGAATCCTGTACATATATTCCTGTATATAGATTCTTTTTCTCTTAAAAACACAACCAAATATGTTGGGACTGTGTCTGATATATCTAAAGTTTGATGAGGATTCTCAGTATACTATATTTTCCAGGAGGCCAGTTGAAACCATTCTTAACTCTATATGGTTAACCATTTCTCAGAGGCATGTTTCATTAAAGCACTGAAATTATGCAGACAGAGCTGGAAATGTTCTTTGAAGTGCATCCTATCACCTTCCTTTTAATTTTGGTTTTTATTTAACACTTAGCTCCCAAAGTGGGGCCATGGCGATATCTTTGAGTTATAACTCACATCAGGCCTCCAAGGAGCTAGTGATGCTATTTTATTGCTGGCATACAGAATCCGAGAGGCTAACTGCACCGTGGTGGGTCACACAGCGAGTCAGCGACTGAGCTATGATTAGCGTTGACAGCTGGTGAGCTTCTAGGCTGTTGCTCACTGAGCGACGTTGACATTCATTTTGATTTGACTTTGCATTTCACTTTCAACTATTTATCCATTTTAAGGCCTCTTTAAGAAACTTTTTAGGAATATTGTGGGACTGAGGAAACTTTCTGTAAATGCTTTGGGAAAAGTCCACTAGTTCCCCTCTTCCCATTTTCCAGCTTAACAGTTAGATTCTGTTAATGCTAGGTAAGCCTCCTTTTGGTGGAGTTTGCAAATTAAGAACATAGATGCTTTAAGATATTAGGCAGTGTTAGGCAAAATAATTTTACTTGCTTTATTACGAAATGTGTGATTTTTTTCAACAAAGGAGTTCTGAGATCCAATTATATGCTTGCAAGTATAAACTAGAAAAGTTATGAATATGTATATATCTGATGAAATAATTCACAGAGAAATGGAAAGTGTGGATCATAAATTATACCCCAAAGTATTTTGAACATTTAATTAAAATGCAGCCCAGAGCCACCTGGATTGTGAAGCTTGGAAGCGGTCCTTTGTGTCATTGGGTCAGCATTTGATTCACCTGAGAGGGTTGGGGGGCCAGTGAGTCCCGTTTTGTTTCTGGGTCCATTTCCAAGTGTATGTGTCAGGGAAATGTTTCAGGAAAAATGCTGTTAGGTGGATCCTTGGGTGTCACTGCCCGGTGTGGCTGGCCCTGGGTAAAGCAACTTCCCTCGGACTTCTCTATCCTCCGGCTGCCATCAGCAGCTCCCTGCATTGCTGGTGTCAGTGAGACTGGTGACCTAGGGCCCTCGGTACCTCACGCACGTAGGGAAAGATGACTTAGCAGAGATGAAGACAGGTGATTCGGAGTCCAACCTGGGGTTGGATTCTGATTCTGTCAGTTACTTGCCCAAGGAATAACAAAACTCAGTTTTGTCATTGGTCAGAGGATGTGCCTTGTGTGTCATGGTGAGACCCAAGGGACCTGACTTACTAGTATGTGGGCCCACAGCATCTCTTCTTCCCTTCCTGCTCTCAGGCTCCCTCTCCAGATCCTTTTATTGTCAGTATGCTACTGCAACTGAAAAGCAATATTAAGTTTGCATGTGTGTGTGTGCGCGCACGCATGCACTAAGTCACTTCAACCGTGTTTGACTCTTTGCTACCCTGTCGACCATAGCCCGCCAGGCTTCTCTGTCCATTAGATTCTTCAGGCAAGAATACTGGAATGGGTTGTCATGCCCTCCTCCAGGGGATCTTCCCCACTCAGGGATCAAACCCATGTCTCTTAAGTCTCCTGCACTGACAGGCAGGTTCTTTATCACTAGCACCACCTGGGAAACCCAATATCAAGTTTGGACACCTCTGAACACATATTCTGTGTCTTTAAAGTACTTAACTGGTAAAACATATCCCTCAGACCTCAGCTCATGTAGTGATGTGATTTTATTTGAAGTAGATTCAGACAGAGCCAAAGGGTATTTTCCCTGCTTTTCAGCTATAAAAAAGTATTGTAATTTAATGATTTGGCTGGTTGTGGTTGGTATTAAAATATCTTTGTGATTTCTCAGAGGAATCACATCCACTTAAGGGCGAGATAGCACCTTCAAGGTGAGCCAGAGCTCTTTTCTCAGCTCCCCCACCCCCAAGTCCAAAGATGGACTTGTCTTGTTTTCTCTTGTGGTCCCCAGTGGAGATAAGGGGCCACCCATTAGCCACTCTTCCTATAGAGTAATCATGACTCCCTTACCCAGTTTGTTTACTTTGAGAAATGTGAGCAACATCATTGTTTAGAATCACAAAATGATTCAGGAGGTGAAAGGTCATTAAGACATCTTAAGAGTCACTCTAAGGAGATGCTTACTGCATTTCCTTTCCAGGAATATAAAAATATAGTATTTTTCAGTGACAACAAAACATGAAACAATTCCCCTTAAATCTAACAGTTCCATTATCAGGATAGAACTGAACCACAGCATATGAGAGTGAGAGTGATAGTTGCTGTAAGAAGTGATTTGCATGAAACCCTACTTTATTCTCCAATTATTACTCTACATGATTACAGGACAACCTGGCTGTTAATTGCCTGTGGTCTTTAAATATGCACTTCTTTCAGAAATAGACACTAATTATTAGATCTTGTTTTCTGTCTCACCTGAAGTTGCAAATGTCTAGGATATATATTTTTTTAAATTTGCAAGTCTAATTGTGTACAGATATAGTAAAATCGATCTCATTCTGAATCCCATTCTGTTCTCTGAGATGTAAACTCTCAAAGATTATGAACTTGGCTTTCAATTCTATGTAAGTGCTTTATGTGCCTGTCTCTTGACAAAAGCTATATGTTTGCTATCGGAATGCTGGAGGAATTTTATCTTTTTAACATGGAGAGGAATCTTTGCTTATGAGTTAAAAAAAAAACAAACTACCTACTTCCCCACAGCCCATTATAATTAAAATATAATCAGAGATAACAACATCAAAGTAATATTAAATACTAGATATTCTCCTAATTGTACCAAGATAAGATTTTTTTTTTTCTGTTGGGGAGCTGCACTTGGACTTAGGCTAGGCACAAGACAGTTTGCTTTGTGTCTTGGGCTCTCATTTCTTCAGACATCAGGGGCTGAATTAGGTAATAGATCCTGAAGTGGTGCTGGGCTTGTCCTGTCTTTAGGCCAGGCTTGGCAAGCCTATATGCCTAAAGGGATCAGACTGGTAGGATGAAAGTGTCAAACGAGTGAGTGGGAATCCTGGGCTAACAATGGTGCGTGAGCCCTGCCTAAGGGCAGCAGCCACTGTTCAGTTTCAGCAGATTGATCTCAGATAGAAATCTTAATGTTTATATGAAATATAACAAATTTTGTTATTTATATCATTTTTAAGTTGAAGTATAGCTGACACAATATTATACTAGATTCAGGTATACAACATAGTGATTTGTTGTAGATTACATGCCAAATAACTGATATATGCCAACATACAGATTATGTGCCAAAATTGTTACAGTATTGTATGTCATATATAGTATGCCCATATTCCCTGTGTTGTATATTACATCTCTGTGACTTATTTATTTTATAACTGGTATTTTTTACGTCCTAATCCTCTTCACCTATTTCTACTATCCCCCCACCTGAACTATGGTGACCTGGTTATTTATCTGAAGGAAACAAAAACACTAATTCAAAATGATATATGCGCTCCAGTGTTAACTGATGCATTATTTAAAATAACCGAGATATGGAAGCAACCTGTGTCTACTGACAGATGAATAAAGAGGATCATACATATATGTATATATACATACACATACGCAGTGAAATATTAGCCATAAAAAAAAGAGTGAAATCTTCCCATTGTGACAACATGGGTAGACCTGGAGAAAGAAAGTGGAAGTCACTCAGTCATGTCCAGCTCTTTGTGACTCCATGAACTGTAGCCCTCCAGGCTCTTCTGTCCGTGGAATTCTCCAGGCCAGAATACTGGAGCGGGTAGCCGTTCCCTTCTCCAGGGCATCTTCTGACCCAGGGACTGAACCCTTGTCTCCCACAGTGCAGGCGTATTCTTTACTGTCTGAACCACCAGGGAAGCCCTAAAGACTCGGAGGGTATTATCCGAAGTGAAATTAGATAAGGACAAATAATGTATATTTTCAATTTTATGTGAAATCTAAAAAACATGAACAAATGTAGCAAAACATACAGGCTCATAGATATGGAGAACAATTTTTAAATATTGGATTGTAACTCATGCTTTTAAGAAAGTAGTATGCTGACCAATTCACTATGGTGACTTATGGTTTTATCACATGCTGTGTCTACTTCCATATCTGGTATTGTCATCCAGCTAATGCCTGTGAATCTTTCTTGACCTGATTTAGCTATGAATCCTTCTCAGGTCTGGATCAGGGGGGATACCTCCTATGGCTCTTATAGCGTTCTCTCTCTTTAATCTACTAAGCAGTAGTATAATTTTCTCTTTGCTTTGTCCTCTAATCTCTAGACTCCTTGAGGGCATCCACTACACACTGATTGCGTGAGGAAGTATGGTGGTGAGTAAGGTGTCTTCTCAGCTGACTTAGGGCATATTGCTTTTCCAAGGCTTCTCCCAGAATCTCAGGAACAGTCTTCTAATGGAGTCTGTCTCCCAGATTTCTGTTTAATCAAGCTGTCTTGATTAAACAAGGCAGTATTATTAGCAGATCTGGGAAAATTTGGAGTCCAAAGGCCTCTTTTCTTAAAACGTGCTGTTACTTACCACTACTGATTTATTCCTGCTGATTTTCTCTTATTTCTCCTTAATCAACATATTTCTAGGGAAGGTAGAGTGCAGATGTGTTTTTGTGACTCAAAGCCATATGAAGCCCAAATGAGTCTTTCTCTTGTCATAATTATAAAGAGGGCCTTAGGCTGTGTTTACTGCCTCTAAAATAAACTTGGTGCTTAGCTTCTCAGTTGCAACACTTTCCAGCTTTTATGAAAAAAATAAACAAAAATAAAATGTTATTTTAAATGTAGTGTCAGAAATTAAATAAATTACCCTCAATAGTGCCGTATATATTTTTTTTTTTAAAGTATTTTTGGAAGGACTATGCAGCAGAACCTCCATAACAGAACCATACTGAAAAAAAAAAAAAGCCCCCAAGCTTTCTGTTTTTGGCAACTGGTAGTATCTCATCCTATTAAAACTATTTAGTCTGTTTCTTTATTTTTTTCTCAAATTATATGTAGAATCACCAGTATTCTTGCCTAGAGAATTCCATGGACAGAGGAGCCTGGTGGCTACAGTTCATGGGATCACAAAGAGTCGAACATGACTGAGTGACTAATCCACATGCACATGCACACCTCCCCCCCCACACACTATGTTGCAGCAGCATAAAAAACTCACACACACACACACACACACACACACTCACACACTATGTTGCAGCAGCATAAAAACTTAGTCTCTGTCGCCAGGCTGTGTAAGTTCAGTTCCTAGCTCTACCATGTACCAGCTGTATAATCACAGGCCAGGGACTTAACTTCTGTGTCTCGGTTCCTTTTTCTGTACAATGGATATCCTAGTAGTACCTAAGTCAAAGAGTTATTGAGAGGGTTAAATGAGTAAAAAATAAAACCTTTATAATAATGCTTGGCACGTAATTGCTGTGTACATGGTTACTTATTTTTTAAGTTGATTGAGGTATCATTTAGGGCATAATTTACATGCAGTAAAATTCACTATAATACACAGTTCTGTGAATTTTGACAGGAGCATATGGTCATATAACTACCACTACTGTGAAGATATAGAACATTTCTGTCATCCTCCAAAGCATACTCTCTGCTGTCAATCCCCCTGCCCGCCCACCATTTCCAAACCCTGATAATCATAGGTCTGTTTTCTGATCCCATACTTCTGCTTTTACAGAATGTCATGTAAATGGATCGTGCCCTATATAGACCTCTGAGTCTCACTTCTTTCACTTGGCACAGGGCTTGGCAAACTTTTCTGTAAAGGGCCAGGTAGTCCATGTTTTAAGTTTGCAGGCCTTACCGTCTCTGTTGCCAAAAAATTCCATTCTATCGCAGTCGTGCACTGCACATGAAAGATTGTGGGTGGCCATGTTCCAATAAAACTTTATTAAAATAGATAGTAGCCACATTTGGGTGGAAAACCATAATTTGGCGGCCTGTGACTTAGCATAATGCTTTCAAGATCCATTCATGTTGTCGCAACTATTAGAAGTGTTCTTTTTATTGCCAGTTCCAACTCATAGATGCACTAGAGTTTGTTTAGTCATTCACCACTTGAAGGATGTTTTTAACTAATTTTTGGAAATTATACATAAAGCCATTGTAAATATTTGCCTACAGATTTTTGCGTCAACACAGATTTTGATTTCTCTTGAGTAAACCACCTTGGCAGGGGGGTTGTATGGTAAGTGTATTTTTACCTTTATTGTGTGTGTTCAGTTTCATCTGACTCTTTGCGACCCCATGGGCTATAGCCTGCTAGGCTCCTCTGTCCATGGAATTTTCCAGGAAAGAATACTGGAGTAGGTTGCCATTTCCTATTCCAGGGGATCTTCCCAACCCAAGGATTGAACCTGCATCTCCTGTGTCTCCTACATTGGCAGGCAGGTTCTTTACCACTAGTGCCAACTGGAAAGTCCTTAGAAACTCTCAAATTGTTTCCAAAATGTCTAGACTATTTTGGATTTCCATCAGCAATATAGGAGAGTTCCAGTTGTGTTGTATCACCACCAGCCCTTAGTATTGTACATTTCTTTGTTCATTTTAAGTTACTCTGAAAAACTATGAATGATCTTAGAAACTAGCATGAAGATGCTTTACCTTTAATCTCATAGTGAGCTGAAAGCTCTTGAAGGGTTTTACACATGGAAATGATGGAAATGACATGATTTNAGGATGGACTTCAATCGCAGTTCAAATTAAACCTGTACCCTTGGGACCCTCTCTTTGAATAACAACTTTTAAAAAGCACGAATATCTGTACCGTTATTATCTTCTTCTCATTCAGATCACACTCACAACCGTGGGGAGACTGTATAAGATAATTTCCCGTGATTCCCTATCTTCTTTTAGCTACCACTCCCTCTTTCTATTCCACAGCAAAACCAATAAAAAGCTGTCTACACTGGTCATATCCATTTTCTCACTCCTATTCTCCCAAAGTAGTTCTCTTTCTGAAGAAACCAGAAATCTGTTCTGGACAATGTTGGCCATGGCCTCCCTATTGCTAATTCAATGGTCCAACTGTCCTCATATCACCCCACAGTTTTTCTTAGCTCCTGGACACCATTCTCCCTATTTTTGTTGTTTTCCTTTTCTTATTACCTTATCTACCCTGGTTCTCGGCTCCTCTTCTGCCTTCAGGAACTTTAAATGTTGGACTGTCCCTTGCTCAACTCTGCATTTCCTTCTTCCTTTAATGAAGTTAAATGCCATCTATATGCTGATAATCAATACATTTTTATCTTTAATCCTGAGCTCCAACTATTTGTTCAACTGTCCATTCATCGTTTCCAGGACATCAAATGGATATCTTAAACTTAACAGAACTTAAAATAACTCTTCACCCCTCATGTTTTGTCCATTTAAAAACATTTCTCAGTGGAAAAAAAAAAAACCTTAGCACAGAAAGATACTATAGGTTTCCCCATGGCTAAAGAGGTTATGCAGTACTGCATGTATTTAAGCAGTATGCAATATGAATAGCTAAGACCCCAAAACTTTGTTTAGATATATATGTTTCTATGGTGTATTCTTCTCTATGGGACTTGGGTGCGTATCATGATATTCTCGGTAATCACTTTGCTTACTATGCTACAGAAGCTGAAATTTAATAGGCAATGGTTATATAAAACTAATCTTAAACTGGAAATTATAACATGTTTTATTGTTTTAAATGTTGAGAAAATTGGTTTCGTGCTGCTGATGGTGGAAGAGTATGCAATTTGAAACAAGAAGATAAACTAAAAACATAAGACAACATTTAAAAATATATATGCTGAAAGGCACTGGAAAGCCCCACCCCCCAAAAAAATCAATGAAGATTTAAGTAGAGGACCCTCAGTGACCAAAGTTGCACAGAAGGCAGACTTTCAAAGGAAACTAGGAGAGAGTGGGTTCAGGAGCTGGAGGGAGAGAGAGAGAGAGAGAGAGGGTGGGAGAGGACGGTTCATCTCAGGTAATTGTCTTCCAGATGCTGAGATGACAGCTGAAGTGAGGGATAACAAGTGCACACTGGATTTTGCAGCATAACAGAGATTGGTCAGTGTTGGTGGTGGAGGCCATGACAGTGTGCTGGTGTACACCTGAAAATCCATGTTAAATGGAGACGGGGAGTGAATAGGAGGTGCTGTGCTAAGTTGCTTCTACGGGCTGTAGCCCACCAGGCTTGTCTGTCTACGGGATTCTCCAGGCAAAAATATTAGAGTGGGTTGTCATGCCCTCCTCCAGGGGATGTTCCAGACCCAGGGATCAAACCCATGCCTTTTAGGTCTCCTACATTGACAGGAGGGTTCTTTATCACTAATGCCACCTGGGAAGCCTGAATAGAAGGTGAGGTGGTAAAAAAAAGCAAGGGTATACAGATATTTCAGGAATTTTTAGGCTAAGTGATAGAACCATATGTAAGAGACATTTTTTACTGTTTGATAAGATGAGACAGGTTAGAGTGTACCCTTGAGAAGGATGAGGCAGGGGATGAGGCCAGGAGAAACAGCACAGTCAGTGGAGAGATGGGCAAAAGGAATGTCCGTCCGATCTAGTGTACTTGCTGAAGAGGTTCAGCTGACTTTAATATTCGCCTGTTAGCAGAGTAGAATGGGGGCTTTTCTAATGAACTCTACCATAGTAGAGCCCTTAGATTTATTTTTCAGCCATTTCTAGGAAACTTACCAAGCAGCAAATGTCAGCACAATCCTTTTGACGTGCGAAAATGCTCTAGCAGTTTAGTCACTTGTCAGTCTCATGTCCAAGTCTTATCCATCTGTCATGGCCCAGTGGAAACTCTCCAGTGAAAGACTCTCCCTCCCTGATCTGAATGGTCATAGCATGGTGCTTCCCCCCCGCCCCTTCTCTATTTTGTCATTTGTTCTTGTGTGTATTTACTCTGTGTGTGTGTGTGTGTATGTATATATTATTCTCCTTAGATGAAAGGAGGCAGAGACCATGACTGAAAGGCGTTATGTTCTCCCCAGCACCTAGCCTAGCTCGTTACATTTATTTAGCTTGTTACCCTAAATGCAAGTAAACGTGAGCATGGGGGAATGGTTATTAGCAGACAATTAGGAGGAGTTAAGTGAGGAAGCAGAAGATCTTTGTGGCTTGGAATCTGAATTAGTTACATGAAAAATTATGGAACCTGATTATAACCTTTTGTTTTTATGATACCTAGTAAAATATGTTTTGAAAGTTTCTTGTTCCCTGCTACTAGGAATCTATTTAGCAATAATCCAACTGCTCTTTGGTGTAATTAATAGTTTACCAACTACTTTCATTTCACTATATTATTCAGGCTGAGAGTAAATCAGAGATATAGAGATAGAGACTTCATAGAGGATTTAGTCCATGTTGCAAAGGAAAAAAACCAAGGTCAGAGACATAGTTAGTTAAAAATCCCTTTACTAGTAAACACAAGTGCTAACACCAAAGGAAGGACTCTCCAGTTCTAATCCAGGTTTCTTTCAATGTACTCTGTAGCTTCTAGATTTAGTTTTATAAAAATCCAGTTGGCCTGATAATTATTTAATAAAATTGTAAGGAGCAATGTGGTCTGCTTTATTTAAATGAATTAAAAAGTCACTTACCAGAACAATCTCTTGATCAGAGCTAAGATCACCTTTTATGGAAGAAGCTTGGCCTTGTGGCTCAGAGCTTTAGATGTAGCCCCTACAGCAGAATGAAGAGAAACATACCCTTATGAATTGTGTTGCTGCTATGATTTAAATGAAAGAGGATAGGAGTTACATATCTGTGGATAACTAACTGTTAGAGCAGTAGTGGCGAGCACTGTTCAAAAGAGTGAATGAACCTAGTATCAGCATTTTGGAGGAAAAAACCAGATATTTACCTGTTTTTCTAAGCTTTTGACTCTGACAACTTTATTTTTTAAGACTAGTGGCATTCTTACGGACCACAGCCTTGTCTAACTCAATGAAACTATGAGCCANATTTAAAAATATATATGCTGAAAGGCACTGGAAAGCCCCACCCCCCAAAAAAATCAATGAAGATTTAAGGATGTAAGATGAGACAGGCCGGAGACGTGAGCCTGATACCTGGGGCTTCTTTCCAGAATCTGGGGTAATGCCAATTCCGAAAGAAGTAAAGGGACGCCTAAGAAGGTTGGGGGACAAAAAAGTGAGTCAAGTGCTTGCCAAAGTAGAGTGAGCCAATACGCTACCCATAGGAGTAAGTGTGAAGCAGACACAGCGCAGTTCTCAGCGGCCTGAAGCACGGTTTCAAATTATCTCAATCACTGAGAAATGAACTAAAGGTCATCTAGGATGGCTACTGGCCTAGCTGCCTTCCAGAAGCAAAAGTTCTCTCTGTAGAATATGCAGTACATAATAGGCTATTAAGAAAATACAATACCTGATATCAATTAAAAATTATCAAATACACAAAGACAACATAACATGAAACAAAATAAAAATAAAAAACCAAGAAGGAAAAACAGATTATAGAACCAGACCCACAAGGGCTCCAAAACTATGATGAGACAAACTTTAAAAAAAAATGTAAAAACAAAAAATACATATATAAATTCAAGGAACTACAAGATAAAAATTAAAAATTTGCCTAAGAACTAGAAAACGTAAACGGAACTAAATGGAATTCTAGATCTGAAAAATACAGTAGCCAAAACTAAGTTCACTGGATAGGTTTAAAAGCAGATTGATTGACTGGATTGATTAACTGCTTTGTTTGTTGGTCTCGGGCACTGTGATTTCCGGTTGGATTTCTAGCTGCACTATCTTCTATGGAAATATTTCAGCTTCCCTAAACAGAAAGTGAAAGTGAAATCACTCAGAGGTGTCTGACTCTTTGCGACCCCATGGACTGTAGCCCACCAGGCTTCTCCATCCATGGAATTTTCCAAGCATGAGTACTGAAGTGGGTTGCCATTTCCTTCTCCAGGGGATCTTCCNGTAAGTGTGAAGCAGACACAGCGCAGTTCTCAGCGGCCTGAAGCACGGTTTCAAATTATCTCAATCACTGAGAAATGAACTAAAGGTCATCTAGGATGGCTACTGGCCTAGCTGCCTTCCAGAAGCAAAAGTTCTCTCTGTAGAATATGCAGTACATAATAGGCTATTAAGAAAATACAATACCTGATATCAATTAAAAATTATCAAATACACAAAGACAACATAACATGAAACAAAATAAAAATAAAAAACCAAGAAGGAAAAACAGATTATAGAACCAGACCCACAAGGGCTCCAAAACTATGATGAGACAAACTTTAAAAAAAAATGTAAAAACAAAAAATACATATATAAATTCAAGGAACTACAAGATAAAAATTAAAAATTTGCCTAAGAACTAGAAAACGTAAACGGAACTAAATGGAATTCTAGATCTGAAAAATACAGTAGCCAAAACTAAGTTCACTGGATAGGTTTAAAAGCAGATTGATTGACTGGATTGATTAACTGCTTTGTTTGTTGGTCTCGGGCACTGTGATTTCCGGTTGGATTTCTAGCTGCACTATCTTCTATGGAAATATTTCAGCTTCCCTAAATGGAAAGTGAAAGTGAAGTCACTCAGAGGTGTCTGACTCTTTGCGACCCCCCGGACTGTAGCCCACCAGGCTTCTCCATCCATGGAATTTTCCAAGCGTGAGTACTGAAGTGGGTTGCCATTTCCTTCTCCAGGGGATCTTCCCAACCCAGGGATTGAACCCAGGTCTCCTGCATTGCAGGCAGACGCTTTATCATCTGGGCCACCAAGAAGATTAGATTCAGTTAAAGAGAGAATCAGAATTAAGACCAGAAGAAAACTAACAGATAAAAGAAAATACTGAAAAGAAGAAACATAAAGAATTGGTAAAAGCATCTCCTAAAATATGTATAACTGAAATTTCGAAAAAGAGCAGAAGCAGTATTTTTAAAGACCATAATTAGAAATTTCCAAAAATTGATGGTGTTAAGTATACATTTGAGAAACCCTGCAAGTCCCAAGAGTGTAAAGAAAAACTACATAAAGGTACACCATAATAAAAGGCTAAAATCCAAAGACAAAATTTTTCCAGTAGTCTAAGCAAAACAGATTTTGCCTGGAGAATCCCAGGGATGGGGGAGCCTGGTGGGCTGCCGTCTATGGGGTCGCATAGAGTCAGACACGACTGAAGTAATTTAGCAGCAGCAGCAGCAGCAGCAGAGCATGTTCACCTGCTAAAGCAAAGGAGAAAAAGGCATTTCCTGACTTAACAGACAGAAAGTAGAATTATTAACTAACCTGTAGTAAAAGTAAAAGTGCTACTTTAAATATTGTAATAAACATAATGGACAAATGGAAATGTAAACAGCATTTCCAATTTAACAGTCTTCTCCCAACATGTCTTCCTAATCTCTCTCAAATCCCCATATCACTTCATAATTCTAAGCAAGATTTTTTTTTTTTGGTCTTTTCCTTTGCCTCTTTTCCCTTAAAAGAATGCGTTTGATAATGCTATTTCATCTTAACTGATTTTGCTNAGCAGCAGCAGCAGCAGCAGCAGCAGATTAGAACAACCCAACAGAAACAGTAGAAACTAGAAGGCAGTTCAGAAAATAACCAACACCTTACATTTCTATTCCTAGAGAAAATATCCTTCAAAAAGAAGATAAAAACATTCAGAGAACAAACACAAAATACATAAAGTATTACTTTTACATTTCAGCTGAATTAAACAATCATATCTATTCATCACAACTTAAAAGCCACGCAAAGTAATTACTCAACAATGGTCATGGATATTGTCTTTTCTTAAAAAGTGCCTGGAGTAAATAAGAAACAAAGAAATTGGCAAGACAACAAACAATCACATAGATGTAAATTGTCAAATCTGGATAGTTAGGCAAAATCATGTGAGTGAAAAAAAAATTATTGGTGATTTGGTAAGCTGTCTCTTTTTTCTCTTTTTAGAAAAAGGTTCTTTTTCTCTGACTTTTGATAAGAATAAACATACAGCTGAGTCAATTTTGAAAAGGACTAAGAATAAAAATCAATAAAGCTACAAAAATGTCACATGATATTGTATATTTAAAAAAATACTACTGGTCCCAAAAGAATGGCTTAAGAAGCAGTCTTTGTGTAAATCCCTAACACTGCTAGTTAATAAGTATATAAAATGACTTTTCCTTCTAAAAATGCACACATCACTTAGATTTATTAACTAAAGTTACTGAAGGATTTGTTTTTAGAGCGTCCAAATGCAAGTGTTCATGCCAAGGTGTCATTCCATTCTTGCATTAACACAAGGGATCAAATAAATGGAATTCCCCAATCCCCATCCCCATCTCAAAAAGTCACCAACTGTTGAAAACCAACAGAAATTTACTCCCTCCTGGAAATGAATCAGAAGGCAGACCATGATTTGGTACTCAGCATATGATTCAGCAGAGCTTTGTATAAAAAGCATAAAGTTCAAAAGGACCCAAAAGAAACCTGGGAGCAGTGGACTGATTTTCCTCTTCCTGGAGTCACTATCGACAGCACCTATGAAATTCTGTCTGTCACCAGGATAACAAAGCTGGTTGCTCTTTTAAACAGCAGCCAACAACAAGCACTCAGGCACCCTTTCAGCAAAGACAGGTAGGAGGAATGCAAATGTATATAATAGGTTTATAAGGCCAATAATGTGACTGAATGGAAAGCAGGGCTTGAACATGCGGCTATGTAAACATTTCTCAGAAGAGACAATAAAATGTATTTACAGAAAATATAATACTTTCTTCTGAATCTCGTAAGGCTGCTGTTCATGACTTCATTCAGCAATCGTTAAACAAAAAGGAAACCATTTCCAAACTCAGTATTTTTCTTTCTTCATGTGAAAAGACATTGGAATAGGCAATTTAAGCAGGAGGAACGCATCCATGCAGACGTACAGAACAAACATGAACGCTAGTATATAATACTTTCTTCTGAATCTCGTAAGGCTGCTGTTCATGACTTCATTCAGCAATCGTTAAACAAAAAGGAAACCATTTCCAAACTCAGTATTTTTCTTTCTTCATGTGAAAAGACATTGGAATAGGCAATTTAAGCAGGAGGAACGCATCCATGCAGACGTACAGAACAAACATGAACGCTAGTGTCTGAAATTTCATGTATCTTCAAATGAAGTATCATCTTTAAGGTACTCCCAGATCCTCTGTAATCTTTTGCACTCACTTTAGTAATACTAAAAATCTCTCAACAGTAAGGGATAATTAGGATGGTTAACTAGTTTATTATGCAATAAAAAAGGCAATAGAGCAATTTGTACTTATCACAGCTATCAACACTATAAAGTTCTTGGGAGTTCAGAGCAACCGCATTGTTTTTAACTCAAGGTGTTGACATGTGATGCTTTTTCTCTCTAAAAATGAGAAGTGTCACACAGAAGATGGGCAAACTGAGATGTAAAAAAAAAAAAAAAAGTAATTGAAATATATGCTGTTCATTTTTCTGAATGTTCTTGTAATATTTATATGGCATTTTGCTTTTGTACTTTAAGAATGCTTTTAGTGTCTACAAGACGTACAACTCAAGGATCTAAGGCTTTCAGAAGGAGCCTTAATAGATGGGTCAGGTCAGCTACTGACCTTTATTATCTATAATTTCCCTCTTAAAGCCTCTGAAATGTGTCTCTCATCTCTGCACCCTTGCTCACTTCCACATTCTAATTCAATTTGACTATTTGTTTAAAACTGAGCCCTAACGAGAGGATAGGGAGATACCCTCTCTTGTGGTTCACTGTGCCTTTTTGTGTGGTGGTGGTCTACTGAAAAAGAAGAACTTAAAACACTTGCAATTTCACATATACTTTCCCTTTTGAGTCAAATCTCTGCAATAATTAACGTCAATATTTTTCGAAAACTATTTAGCTTTAAGACTGATGCTGGGTTTTGGCAGACAGCTTTTTCAACAGTTTCAACTCTTTGAACCTGTCCCCACAGTTCACTGCCACAGTCTGGGCTTCCAAGAGAGCAGTGGCTAACAGACTAAAATGAGTGTGGATGCCCATAAACGTTGCTTGTCTAGGGTTCCCCTACACAAGGTACACTAACAACTGACTGGTCTCAGACAACTGACACTTATACACAAACTTAAAACACTGCAATTGATTCAAAAGATGGGATGGGGGGAATCTTCATTCTTAGACCAACTGAAGTAAGAAACCAAGAGACAAAGGGAAAGGGGGTAAAATACCTGGGATACAAATGAAGTTTCACTTTGTTTTCCCCTTCTCACCCCAAACAGTTCAGGTAATTACAGCCCAAGGTTAATCTCCTCCCTTCCCTGTCTTGTTTGGCTAGAGGACAAGGGTGTTGTGGAGTTAGTTAGGCAAAGACAAAAAACAAAACAAAGCAAAATAACAAGGTGTAATGAGGAGAGAGGAGCAATCCTTCTTCCTAAGGAGTAAATGGTTCCTCCGTTGACAGGGGCTAGATGCACAGACTGGGGTCCTTAGAACACAAGAAACTGTGTTGTGACTGGAGAGTAAGATGGGGTGAGGACTGGAAGCACAGTCAGTCATCTAAGCTTAATTATCTTCATATCCATAGGTATCTTTGATAACAATTTCAAATGTAGTTTTTACTCAAGATATACTGAATGTCAGAAGCAAAAATGAAAGGGTCATTAGAATATTTTTAGTGTCATCCCTCCTGACTCCCCTCACATCTCCCAAGTTGATTAAATCCATCTCTCAAGGCAACTTTAAATTACCCTGCCTCCAGGAAGGATACCTCATGTTCTCCTCATCATCCCCAACTAGGAACCTGTCATTCCCCCACCGTCCCTTACTTTATCCACATCGTCTTTATGACAGGTTCCTTTCTACTTATTACAGTCTGTCAGTATTAATTTTAATACTTTGGGGATAAAAAGCAGAGAGCACACAATACTTCTTTCCAATTACTCAAAGCTCATTAATTCTGTCAGAAACTTAGAGGGACAGGGACCAAGGAAAACACTACAGAAAGTAAATGTGAAATAGGAAAACAAGTAGGGCAAATGGGAAACATTCTTTAGTTTATTTATTCTTCCCCCAGGTAAAGGATGATGGGGACTAAGAGGCCAATAATATTATTTTTTCAAAGTAAAGAAATATTATTGACCTTAACATAACTTTAAGAATTTTACGCAATGGTATAATATGAAAAGCATTTTTGACTACTAGCATAATATTTCATTACAGGAGACAGTTCATTACTGAAAGTGATTTAAATCAATGTAATTTTTCCCAGACTATTCCCAACCCTAAATGCCTTTAATTGCTTATTTTAGTTTCTTGCATATTCCTCTAGTTTTTTGTTTTTAAAACCACCCTCCACTGTTTATACAAAAGATAGCATAAAATGTATATAATTCTGTACCTGGCTTTTAAAAAACTTATATAACCTAGAAATCCTTCCATCTGAACACATGTAGAACATTTTCTTTCTTTCCTTCCTTTCCACCCCCCACCTTTTTTTCTTTTAAAGGAGAAGTGTATTATTTCTCTGTGTGGATACACTATAGCTTATTTAACCAGTCCCTTTTGGATGGATAGAAGCCTTGCTTCTAATCTTCTGCTTTTATGACCAATGTTATAATGGATAACCTCATTCATGTGTCCTTTCACTGATGTGTAGAATACTGGCAGGAAAATACATCTGCAATCCTTGACTGACTCAAAATCATTTTAAACTGTTCACTTTAGCCTCTAAAGGACATATTCAAACTTCTTTAAATGGACCTAACATATTACATTATTTAATCCCCAAATATGGTCTTGGCAAAGACTAATTTACAGTAGTCTTTTAGATGACCTAGCAAGCAGCACTGACTTGAAACTACTATCAAGTGCTACATGAAAGACTTTTATCTCTCTCAGAGTGTCCCAGATTGTATGGAAACTTGGAGAAGTTAGGAAACTGCACAATATGTAATCGTCAAGACTCTATGTTTCCTGTAACACTAAAGTTTGCATGTTAAATATTTGTAGTCTTAACTATCCAAATGGAGAAATATTTCAGTGCCATATTGCATTCAGTTGGCCACATATAAAGTCTATATATTTCCTACCTAAATAAAGTTCTAGTCTATCATAAGGGCCTCATTTCAAATCTGTACAGGGAGTAAAAAACAAAACAGATAAAGAATGATGTGATTTTAAGCGCCGCCCCCCCCGCCTTTTTAGTCCTGACTTTCTATTTTTATCTCATGAAGAAATATTATATTTTATTCTCAAAACAATTCAGTATTTTTCCTCATTTATAGGATGTTATAGCCCAGTCAAGAAATGTAATAAGATGCCTCTGCTAAGAAATACTACCTATTTATTAATTCTGATTTAATAAAGCATATAAACATTGCTTTATTTTTTGTTTCATGGCTGAAATAAAACAGAACAAATAAGGAATTATTTAATTCCATCAACAAAAACATCCCAAATACTTCTCAAGGAGGCTCTTGCCCATTCATAATTAAATTAACCTGTAAGTTTACTAAATAAACACCATGAACAGGGTACTTTTAAATGGTTATAACATTACCTCACTGTTCTAGCGTTTTTTTAAAAAGCTAATACAAGGTCTTCTGTATTTTGTTAATCAACATTTTGCTGGAAAACTTAAAAATAAGGTTTACAGAAAAATTCCGAAACATCAGTCAGATCACCTGTAGCAAGGAGTACATGTCTGGGTGAATCTATTGACAGAGTTCAGGGAAGAAAACAGGTCATAAATATTCCTGCCCTGTGAGGAGACTGGGTCACCATGGACAGTGTTAGGATATAGGAATGGGAAGAGATTCAAAGCCTCAGTGACAGGAACTTCAGATATTTTGCTGCTCTGTTGAAGTAGTAAATGTATTTATTTACCAACTATTTTAAAATTTCACATATTGTTAACACTACCACGTGGTAACCAAAAATAAAATCATTAGATTATAGTATTACTATTTCAAGGAGGGAAATACATTGCAAATCAATGTATTGACCTTAGACCCATGTTTTAACATCTTTTTGGTCAATCACTTCAAACATATAAATACTTAAACATATAAATCACTTCAAATGCATAAACAAAATAAACCTAGAAATATTCCCTTTAGAGACATGTATTGCCCATCCTAATTTCAAAGATTCACCCTGCACTTTCTGAGTGCCGTAAATATAACTTTACACTAAAATGGTCCTTGGAAACTCTCTGGCATTTAATTAGCTTTATTCTGAGGGACTTCCCTGGAGACTTTGATGGTAAAGAATCTTCCTGCAATGCAGGGGACCTGGGTTCAATCCCTGGGTCAGGAAGATCCCCTGGAAAAGAGAATGGCTACTGACTCCAGTATTGTTGCTTACTGACTCCAGTATTGTTGCTTGGAGAATTCCATGGACAGAGGAGTCTGTCAGGCTCCAGTCCATGGGGTTGCAAAGAGTTGGACATGACTGAGTGACTACCACTTTCACTTTTTTCCCCATTGTCACCCTGAAGATTACTTTGCCAAACCGCATCTCTAGGCATGTATCTTTCACAAAGTCTCACAAAGAAGGTGAAAAAATAATCTTGTCAAGATCAAATCTTTCACTTACCAAAGCTTAAATGACAGGAACAATTCAGGTCATTGCATGAAATGTAAGAAATAAAAATGACTAAAACAATAAGAAAATTATTAGGTTGAACTACCGATATTTCGCTGTTTTTGATATATAAAAATGGTAATTTCATGTGGTTCAACTTAATATATTCCTGAATCCTGAACAGAAAGAATGGTGTTTATAACCAAAACTTAATTCGAGGAGACTTAAAAGAAACTGGAACAAAATGTTTTACAACTTAAAATTTAAATGAAGACATGGAATATTTTTGTTTCATTCTGAACTCTAGCTGAACACAAACTCTACAAAACACTGTGTTTAAATATAAAGTGAATGTACTCATCTGACAATAGGTATTATTTCTTTAACAGATGTAAAATCACCTTCAAGGTATTTATGAAACTTTCAGAGCTGATGTCTGTTTATATTCTGTGCAAGAATACGATTTTAAAATATACTGACCTTTTAAATGTCTTATCAAAATACAATATTTTATAAATTACAGCTAAAATCATACAAGGTCATAATTTTTAAGTTTTTAAGAAACAATTCTAACTAGCTTGACTATTCAAGATTAAGTTACTTATATGTTTATATATGCATGTATGTGTGCATATGTGTAAAGGCATATACATATTTATATACCAGACATTTTGTAAAATGTTATACACTAAGCTATTTCAAGGGATTAAGATTTCCTTCCTTTTCCAAAAGCAATGTAATTCAGCCATCTAGTGGTAAAGTATAAAGCAATCATCTCTCTGTATTTTATTATGCTATGAAAGTAAGACTAGCAGTATGGAGGGGGATTATAGGTTATTTAGATTTGCTGTTTTTCCCCCTCTGGTGAGACCACATAGCCTAACCAAGAAGTCAGAAGCACTTTCTTTGTGGATCTTTAAAATATATGTTTAAATATTAACATGGCAAAGCATCAGTTTTTATTTTTTATTGTACTGTAATGAGCTATATCATTATAAAATATTCTACCAAAAATTGATTACTTTGACAAATAAACAGATTTGGCTCTAAATTTGCTGACACAAGCCTTAAAGCTATAGGAGATACAGTCCACTGGGAATAGGATATATGTATAAGTCACAGGAAATACAGTGTTAACGTAAAGCTCTGTAGGAGCAGAGAAATGACTTTAAGCTTGACCACAGTTTCCTTGAGGAGAGGTTGTTTGAGCTAAATTTTGGAGGCTAAAAAAAGAATTCACTTGATGGGCACATGTGGCATCAGCATCCTTTTTATCCTCTCGGTTCCATGTCCTCTCTCATGTCTTCAATTTCCACCTACAGTTGGGCTCCATTATCTCCACAGCAGATCTATCTCTGGAACGCCATTCACACAATCCAATGAATAACTGAAGCCCAATAGATACTTCCAACCCTACATGTTCACAAATGTTCATCTTTGAAAGCTTTGCTCATTTTCTCATACTCCAAATCTTAATGGATGGAGTCACAGCCCTTTAAGTGTTCAAGTCAAAAACCTCAAAGTCATTCCTTCACTCCCACTACCCCTATCAGATGGAATGTAGATCCTGTAGATTCTGCCTCCTTACTATATTCTGTAAATATCTCACTTCTGTATCCTCTGGGACCCCTCAGTTTTGTTTCATAACATCCTTTATCGGGATGATTACAACAATCTTCAGATTCCTAACTCTCTGTACCTAGTAAATTTCCAACAGGATGTTGGAAATGTGAGTCTGAAGAAGAGGCCAGGTGTCTTACGTAGAGACCAGAAAAGGGAGAAATAAGCATGTGAATAAATGGTGAAGTTATGACAATGACTGTGGCCATCCAGGTAGGCCCTGCAGTATAAACAGGAAGACTACACACAGAATCTTTAGGAATCCCAACGTTCACGGGAGGAGCAAAGAATAAGACAGAAATTATGGAATACAGTAAAGAAGAAATTCAGAGTTGATAGGGGACCAGGGAAAGAGGAAGGAAGAAAGCCAAGCAGACAGAGTTTTGAGAGTGATTTATACAAAGTCAGATGTTTAGAAGAATGGCAGTATTATTACTGAAAATACATCACTGGACTTGGGAGGTGGGATTTTCTGGCTGACTTTATTAAGAACAGTGGAATGGTGCCAAGAACTGTATGTGTTGTAAAAGGAAAGAGGCAAGTCTAGAACAATTACCTAGTAAGTATGGCTGTGAAAGGAGAGAAGCAAAGAGAAGAGAAGGAACTGTAGACTATAGGAAGGTTCCTCTTATTTCATAGCATTCAAAGTCCTGAATATGTTAAGGGGCTTACATAAGAACGCAAAGAATACTGCAAAAGAAAAATCCCATGTGAGATAGAAGGGGATGAATAGCATATACAAGAGTTGGACTGCCCTGGAGAAAAAAGGCACCTCATTCTCTGACATGGGGGCATGGATAATTAACAGAAAAAATTAAAGATAGATGAGAGAGGAGCTGGAAAAGTTGTTACCTAATTTTTCCTCTTACCTTTAAGAAATAATAATCCTTTGCCTCTTGTCAGACAAAAGGCAAAGGGATCTATCTTACTGTGAAGATGCAGGGGCCAGGATGAAAGATATGGAAGGCGTAGAAGAAGTTGAATAGTCAACTGTTGTAACTTTAAGGTGATAAAACCCAAATCATTAACAGAGAAGAATCAAACAGCTCCTATATTTGCCAATCACATGTGCCAATTTCGAATTTGGAATCTTCACATAGGTTTAACATTTGCATTTCAGAAGTTAAATGAACTGAAAGTTTAATGAAGTAAAATGAAGAGTGTTTCATTTTAAAGAAGACTGTGGAATACAAACCTCACAAACTTATATCCTTCAAAATTTCCATTTCTCCTTCTCTTTTGTAAGGAATAGCATACCAAAATAAACCAGGTCACTGTAACCCTGCATATTAGTCAGAGAAGTAGCTCAGGAAAATGAAGTAGGTGTTTTCAATCAAGTTGCCACCAACAACTCCCCAAATAACATGTCCTTATTAAGCTTCAGAAGCCAAAATAAATTCCTTGATACTCTAGAAACAAAAGAATATTTGATGAGACAAAACGATCAGATTATGAATGTTTCAATAATCAAGAAGAGCTGTTATTATTCGCAGGCTACAGTGAACTATTTTGTTGCTGTTTATTATTATTATTATTAAAGTTTTACTTGCTGTGCTAAACTGCTATTTATTACAGAAAAAATAAAAAGGCCAGAGTTTATTCCTATTATAAATGGGAAGTAGAAATAAAAAGTAATGTTTTCTAACATTTATACTATCTATATATCTAACCCTAAATTTAACTACCTAATGCCACATTTTTCAATATTTACGTGTACAATTTTCCTGATAACGCTGAATTCTAGAAGCTTATCAAGAGGCCACATATAAATTATTTACATTCCATGGCCCTATACTAACAAATTTAAACAAGGAACAGCATGAAAGAAACGGTTTGGAAAAAGACGTCTTATGCAAATGAAAACAATAAGAAAGTGGGGTCACAATACGCATGAGACGAAACGGACCTGGAAACAAAGGCTATGAAGAAAGATAAAGGAAGGACACTGTATCAGTATATAGAGAAAGAAAGAAACTTGCAGTGCTCAATGTTTCGAGTGAATGAATGAATGAATGAAGGGAATAAAAGCCTGTTTTACAAGGCTCCTAATCACATGATAATTCTGGAGGGCATAAGCCAAAATCAATACACACTGAAAACATTTAGGATCTTCCTTCTTGTGTAACGTATTTTGAGAAGAAGCTAGCCAGGAAAAATAGGCCCTGTAGAATAAAAGCGTATTTGCACGTATGATTGGGGTTTGAGGTGGCTGACACACTCACTGCGAGGGGCACACTGAGAATCCTTCACTGCACAGGGGGAGGGAGAAGAGAAGAGGGCTGGTGCAGGCGCTGAGGGCAGTGGGAAGATGGGCAGGGCGCTGCACGGAAGCAAAAAGGGATGCGTAAGGGATACAACTAGGAGATGCAAACCCTACTTCCTGTTCAAATTCAGAGATAAAGTCCAGAAATGAGAAGATTTCCATCAACAAAACATAACATTCTTAAATGCCCTAAGAAGTTGTCAAATGCCATCTTGTCAAAAATCCTAAAACCACATATAATTTGAAATTATTTCTATTCATAAAGTTTGAACGCCAACTGTAGTACCTAAATCAATTTATAAAGTTAAATGGAAGCTCTGCATCCATTACACACAATTTTAAGTGTTTTGATATTTCCAAACTCACCACATTCAATATTTACTACTTACAATATTCCAAGATTCTCCAGTTTCCCTGTTATCGTACAATATGGCGAGAATATATGACAGAGAGCTAAAACAGCAAGCAACATGAATAAAAATAAGCTTATCAAATATTGCAAGATGATGCCCCAATCTCTAAAAACTAGCTTTTAAATATCACTTTTACCCAGCTACTTCACTCCAGACACACCACACCATTCTAAGACACCATCTTCTTAATGACCTCCCAGTGACCACTGACCCCGCAAAATTCTGAATATTGTAGCCAGTGTACAATTTTAAAAAACACATGTATTTAGTAGGTCACTTTTCTGCAAAGATCCTTCAAGCCTTGGCCTTACGGCCTCTGTCGAAGGTCATACTCTTCGACTGGGTCTGCACAACTACAAGATCTATCTAGCTCCTGTGCTTTTGGTCTCATCCTTCATGGCCCACAAGCCTTCTTTCAGGTCCTGAACAGTAGTTTGGGGGAAATCCTCAAAGAGAGCTATCCTAGGAAATAAAGATCAAATGTTATACTAACACAGTCACTTCTACCTACCTGTGAGCGGGATATCAGACTTTAGATAAAAAGCCATGAGTCCTAATTCTGATTCTTTGTGTAAATCAAATTCCTTCTCAATTTCCTCATCTCTAAAGAAAGGGCACTGGTCAAAAGGATCTCTAAGAATTTTCAAGCTCTCCAATTCTATAACTTTTTCACCACTCATTTTATAGATATTGCAGTCTCAAGGGTTCTATCCCAATAATCTATACTGATATGGTGTACTGAGATTAAATTCAACTATTTCCTTTTTAATTCAGTGACTGTACTAAGCAATGGGACTCTTGGAAAACAGCTCTCTCCAATCCAGTCTAGCCACTCTTTTCAACAGCTGTCTTCTGGTTCACCTTTGTTAAAAGCAATAGTGCTTAAATATGTCACTATTCAAATAGCACATTGTTTGGAGACTCCATTTTATTTTACTAGAGTAGAACAGCTCAGTGTTGTGTTAATATTGGTAAGGAAATAACTTAGAGGATTATAATCTTAAAATGCAAAGTCAGTCTAGTATAGAAACACATGTTTACTTGATTTCCTGTCCTACAGAGTGGGAAGAAGCGTAAGTTAGTATGCAGAAATGGCTTACAATGCTCTGAAACCATACAGTGACAAAAACAGCTATTTACGCTATTAATTATGAAAAGTTCTTAATTTAAAATTTAAAAGTCACTGAGTAAAACTGTGTTGAATTTGCTAATAATATCACTTACAACTTCAAATTCTGACTCAAATGTGTAATTACCCTAAAATGGCCTGCCACTAAAAAATATTTTGAGAACTTTGTTGGTTTGCTGCCCACCTGTGTTTATCCATGTGGCGCTAGTGGTAAAGAACCCACCTGCCAATGCGGAAGACGTAAGAGATGCGGGTTTGATCCCTGAGTTGGGAAGATCCCCTGGAGAAGGGCATGGCAACCCATTCCAGTATTCTTGCCTGGAGAATCCCACGGACAGAGGAGCCTGGAAGGNTTCATTAATATGGCAGGAGATATTTTCATTTCACAAAGAAAAAAACACCTGCCCTCCTAGTTCAGTTCAGTTCAGTCACTTAGTCGTGTCTGACTCCTCCACGGACTGCAGCATGCCAGGCTTCCCTGTCCATCACCAGACTTGCTCAGACTCAGGTCCATTGAATTGGTGATGCCATCCAACCATCTCATGGAGAAATGCCTTAGGTGTGATCATCAGAAAAGAATTCAAAACAAGGTGAGCATTAATGAAGCCAATTTCAAGAAGTAAGTTTAGCTCACGCCCTTTAAAATAATCACAAGAAAGGGTGTCAACATCACTATTTATTAGAGACATGAAAATCTAAACTACAGTGAGGGATCACATTACACCAGTCAGAATGACCATGGACAAACACTCTAAAAACAATAACTGCTGGAGAGGCGTGGACACAAGGGAAGCCTCCTCCACCAGTGCTTGGTATGTAAATTGGTAACAGCCACTATGGAGGACATTAAGAAGCTTCCTTCAGCCATGAAAATGAGAATGAGTTAGAATACTCCTTAACACCATACACAAAAATAAACTCCAAACAGATTAAAAAATCTAGTTGTAAGGATGGATACTATGAAATTTATCAGACAAATTTAAACAGGATACAATTTGACATGAATGCAGCAAGTTCTAAGTGGATCTACGTCTTAGAAAAATGAAAGTAAACCACAAATCAGAAAATGGGACCGAATTAACCTTAAAAGCTTTTGCACACCAAAAGGAAACCCTCAAAAAAAGACAAAGACAGCCCTCAGAATAGGAAGAAATACTTGCAAAGGAAGAGACACAGGAATTTATTTCCAAAACATACAAACAGCTCATGCAGCTCAAGATCAAAAATACATACAAACCAAGAAAGAAAAAAAAAAAATGGGCCAAATATCAAAATGGATATTTCTCTGAGAAAAGCCTACAGATAGCAGATAGGCACATGAAAAGATGCTCAGCATCCCTAATGACTAGAGAAATACAAATCAAAAGTCCAATGAGGTAAGTACTCACATTCATCAGGTAAGTACTCACATTCATCAGATTGGCCCTAAACATATTAAAGAATAAATGCTAAAGAGGGTGTGGAGAGAAACGAAACTTCTGTACTGTTGTTCACCATGTACTTAGGAGAATGTATGGAGGGTCACTTAAAAATAACATACAAGTGTTGCTGGCCAAAATCTTGGCTTTCTCTGTCCACTGAAGCTGAATAAAAAAATACGGAGATGGAGACAGAACTTGGAGGAAATAGAAAGGTGGCTTTAATCCTCAGCTAGTGGAGAGGGAAACACAGTAGGCTTGTCTCAAGAACTGTGCCCCCGCCATGAAGAGTCTAGGGCTCATACAAGGCAAGGGTTCCCCGTGAGGGGCTGGTGATGAACAAGTGTGTTCGAATCTTCTCAAACACAGTCATAGGCTGGCATAGTAACCCAGCGGTTACTGGGTTACTATGATCTGTAACTACCAGGGGAGCGGGGTTGTAAGGGTAAACAGTGGACAATAGGTGTGAAGGGTCGCTCCCGCAGAGTTAGGGGGCAGAAAAGCAACCTAAGTTACAGACATGCAGAGTTAGGAGCAGCTAAAGTAACAAAACAAAACACTAGGAAGGCTCAGGCCTGCTCACTGTTCTCTTTATCCTCTCTGTTCTCTGAAAGAAAAGAAAAAAAAACTTTACTCCTCACCCTCCCCCACTTCATTTTTTTTCTTTTCACTGCAACAAATTCCCCCATGATTTTACTTCCTCCATATCAATGGAGACAGAGAAGGAAGTGTAACCCACCCCAGTATTCTTACCTAGAGAATTCCGTGAACAGAGGAGCCTGGTGGGCTGCTGTCCATGGGGTCACACAGAGTCAGACATGACTGAAGCGATGTAGCATGCATGCATGCATTGGAGAAGGAAATGGCAACCCACTCCAGTATTCTTGCCTGGAGAATCCCAGGGCTGGGAGGAGCCTGGTGGGCTGCCGTCTATGGGTTCGCACAGAATCAGACACAACTGAAGTGACGCAGCAGCAGCAGCAGCGTATCAGTGGAGAAAGGGATATAGGCGTCATTCTTGTTCTTGCCTGGCTGAGAACAACACCTCAGTTTTGTCTGCTTGACGATCACCACCTGTTCCGCCCAAGGGCCAATCTATCTCCTACTTCAAATTTTCCTTGAGAGACATGAACCCCAAGAAATCTTTTTTGGGGTGATGAGGGACAGAAGGTCAGTCTTTTATAGCTTCTTCAGTGCTGACATGGGACTCATAGACCCTGTCTAATTGGGGTCACAGAGCGCTCACCCCATTTTATTAAGAGGACCCAGAATGACTTTTGTAGTTATTCCTGCAGGTTCTGTTGGGAGGAGTGGCTGTAATCTCTTTGGGGGCGTGGGTTTTTCTCTTCATTATTATCTCGACAGTTAATCTGCTGTCATCTGGAGGAGACAACTCTTTACAGGTAGTTTAAGAAAACAGAGGCCATAGATGAGTAAAAGTTATTGTAACTGGGGTTCAAAGAAGGAGTAAGAACCAGGTTACATTTGATGATGGTTTTGATTGTGGTCCAGATAGGGTCAGAGCTTGAATCGTTCCATCCAAAGGGCTGGAGCCATTAGGACTCAGAAATAGTTGGAAGAATGACAAACTGAACATTAATAGACAAATTAGAAAAAGTTAACCCTGAAATGGAGCCTGAATTCTAATTTAGACTTAACACTTTGGGGGGACTTGCAGCCAGGTATCCAGTTGTATCCTAGGTTTATCGATGTAGGTCTTAACCTTTAATGTGGCTATTGGTCATTACACTTTTTTTTTTTCTTTTTTCTTGTCAACAAAGGATCTAGAGAAATTTCCTTGTCTAAACATATAACAGTTACAAAAAGAGACCTTTCAAAAGTAAGACTGTAGTCATCTGCTGCTAGCAGACTTGGTTTTCAGAAAGGCTGATAGCATCCTAAGTCTGACACAGCTCAGAAAACTCAAGTTCTCAACAACACAAGGACTTGTCTGAAATCACACCATAGTGTCACCTAGTTATTCCGAAGCTACTCTATTTTGACTTTAATTGCAATTTTTTTCCCTTAATAGCCAAACTGGCTGTCACTGTCAGTGATGTTAGTGTTTCTCTAGGTTTGAGAAAATAGAAGAATCGGGGGTCATAAAAATCTCCTCCCCAAAGTGTCTAACTATCTGAAGGCCTCTTTTGCAGTGTTTTGTTTGGAGCACAAAGTGCCTCATTCCTAATTTTCACCCTGAACTCCTTTCAGTGGGTGTTGAAGGTCAGCAGCTTCAGTGGCCATGATTTAATCTTTGTAGAGGTAGATGNCCCCAAAGTGTCTAACTATCTGAAGGCCTCTTTTGCAGTGTTTTGTTTGGAGCACAAAGTGCCTCATTCCTAATTTTCACCCTGAACTCCTTTCAGTGGGTGTTGAAGGTCAGCAGCTTCAGTGGCCATGATTTAATCTTTGTAGAGGTAGATGGCAGAGGCCTTTCAGGATCATGAATCTGACCATAGTTTGGGACATTATATAACCATTTCATCACACACTTGGTAATGTAAGGGACAATACTTTTCAAAAAATTAAATTAATTAATTTATTTTAGTTGGAGTATAATTACTTTACAATATAGTAGTGGTTTTTGCCAGACAATGACATGATCAGCCACAGGTGCACATGTGCCCCAACACCCCCCCTCCCCCATCCTGAAGCCCGCTCCCACTTCCCTCTCATCCCATCCCTCAGGGTCTTCCCAGTACACTGGCCCTGAGCGCCCTGTCTCATGCATCGAATTTGGACTGGTGATTTATTTCACATATGGTAATATACATGTCTCAATGCTATTCTCTCAAATATTCCCACCCTTGACTTTTCCAACAGAGTCCGAAAGTCCGTTTCTACATCTGTGTCTCTTTTGCTGCCTTGCATATAGGGTCGTCATTACCATCTTTCTAAATGCCATACATATGCATTAATATTCCGCACTGGCGTTTCTCTTACTGACATACTTCCCTCTGAATAATAGGCTTGGGACAACACTTCTGAAACAGACAATATAGAAAACAATATAGCAAGCAATAATAATAAGGTCATCAGTAAGAACTAAAGTCAAGAACTTCCATTATGTGTAGCCCAGTATATACCTAAGTCATCTGACTTAGTTTGTTCCACACCAATCCTTATTTTTTTAGAGAAACTATATTCATGGGAAATAGATGGGGAAACAGTGGAAACAGTGTCAGACTTTATTTTTTTGGGCTCCAAAATCACTGCAGATGGTGACTGCAGCCATGAAATTAGAAGACACTCCTTGGAAGAAAAGTTATGACCAACCTGGATAGTATATTCAAAAGCAGAGACATTACTTTGCCGACTAAGGTCCTCCTAATCAAGGCTATGGTTTTTCCTGTGGTCATGTATGGATGTGAAAGTTGGACTGTGAAGAAAGCTGAGCGCCGAAGAATTGATGCTTTTGAACTGTGGTGTTGGAGAAGACTCCTGAGAGTCCCTTGGACTGCAAGGAGATCCAACCAGTCCATT
>SJYX01020332.1:154652-185332 GCA_006410675.1 Oreotragus oreotragus
TTTCATCCATCTTATTAGAACTGATTCAAATGTATTCTTTTTAATGGCTGAGTAATACTCCATTGTGTATATATACCACAGCTTTCTTATCCATTCATCCGCTGATGGACATCTAGGTTGTTTCCATGTCCTGGCTATTATAAACAGTGCTGCAATGAACACTGGGGTACATGTGTCTCTTTCTATTCTGGTTTCCTTGGTGTGTATGCCCAGCAGTGGGATTGCTGGGTCATAAGGCAGTTCTATTTGCAATTTCTTAAGGAATCTCCACACTGTTCTCCATAGTGGCTGTACTAGTTTGCATTCCCACCAACAGTGTAAGAGAGTTCCCTTTTCTCCACACCCTCTCCAGCATTTATGGCTTGTAGACTTTTGGATCACAGCCATTCTGACTGGTGTGAAGTGGTATCTCATTGTGGTCTTGATTTGCATTTCTCTGATAATGAGTGATGCTGAGCATCTTTTCATGTGTTTGTTATGTTGCCAATATCTTGACACTCACATTTTGGATTCTGCCTTGCTGAAAAAACAGCACATCTTTAGAGGAGGGGTCGCCATCATTTTGAGAGGTTAGAAATCCTGCCCTTTTTGCAGCTCAGCAGATCTCAACCACTCCTTAAAGGACAGTTTGAAAATTTGTGGGCTTTCTTTCTGTTAAGTGATGGAGGGGGCCACCGAGGGCCCTAATGGGTACGGCAGGGAAATGAGACATCCTTCAAAGTATAGCCTGCAGAGTGAAGAGCTGTCCTTCCTCCAGATTCTCAAGTATCCCCTAGGACCTTCATGTAGGTGATAACTTACATTTAATTATCTGAACCTAGAATTTAATACAGTTAAAAAAGCGGCTTAATATACAATGAAGTTTCTAGGAATGCAATTACAGTTCTGTGTGAATTCAGGGAAGATTGACTTTGCTACCAAGAGTTGTTCAACATTTTGTTAAATAACTTCATTGATGGCAACACATTGGAGGTAGTTGAGTCACCAACTCAGCACCTGTATCAACCGGCGTTTGTAGCAGTTCCAGCCCTGTGATTCTATGGATAAGTGCTAGCATCTGCCTACTTCGTCATGACTTCAACACTCACACGTTAAAATACTGTTTATGTTCTTTTACTACAAATTACTTTTTTTTTTTCTTTCTTATGCTACAGTCAGGGGAGCTTTTTTTTTTTTTTTTTAAAGTTCTATGTGTAGGTAGGTTATTTCCTTTATGAGTTTCAATTCAGCACAGTAAAGGACTCATGACAAGATGTTGGAAGGGTTGAAGGTTTAAGAACTTCAGTTTTAATCAGTCTCATAGTATTTAGCTTTCCCCCACCCCTTCCCGGGACAAGCCAGAAAGAAATCTCTCCCCTCCCCACCCCACAAAAGAGCCTTCTGTCTCCTCTGGCAGTCCAAACTCATCCCCATGAACCATACACACACGTGTGCGTGCACACATGCACATTTCTTCCTCCACCAGACAGACAATAGCTTGGAGCCTCTGGAACTGTCAAAAGGCCTGCACTTGCCCCGCTGTCTCTAGAGCGCCCAGTTCTTCCTTAGTCAAGAAATATTGATTGCTAGGCCCCGCTGGAGCGGAGATAATGCTGGCTTCTGCCCACTTGGAGGTTCTTTATTCTCCGGTCTTTTTTCTGTCTTTTTCCCCCCTCCTACTTGAATTTCTCTCCTTGACGTTACCCTCCCCGTCTTTTGCTTCCAGTCCTCCCTCTGCGTTTCCTCCCCAGGCCGGCGAGTAGCCTTGCTGCTGGACCCGCGGAGCCGCTCTGGTCTCCAGCTCCGTCTTCTCCACCCAACAACTCCTGTCGCGCTGAGGTGGCTCCCGGCCTTCACCCCCTCCCCTCCCCGCCCCTCCGCTGTCTGACCCAGGCTTCTCCTTTCTCTCCCACCCGTCTCGTCCTGCCCCTGGTCGTTGGCTTCAGCCTCTCCCGTCTCACCCCGACCAGGGCTGCTTTTCTTGGTGCAGCCGTCTTTCTCCACCTTATTTGAGCAGTTTCCCTCTTTTGCTATTATAAACAAAGGTGTAATGAGTAATCCTATAAATATATATATATACACACACACACAGACACACACACACACATATCCTCTGTACATATACAATTTTATCTGTAAGATAATTTTTCAGAGATGGAATTGAGTAAATATGCGCTTTAAAAATTTTTTAAGTTTGTATTAATTTACACTTTCTGCAGCAGCTTCTATTTGCAACTTATTATGAATGAAACGGAATATCTTTGCACAAGTTTAAAGTCATACTTCCTTTTCTGTTGTTTATATCCTTTGTCTGTTATTCAATAAGGTTATTGTTTTTTAGTATGTTTTAGAAAAACTTTAATATTTTAAAGACTGTTATTTCCTTTACCATTACATGAGCTGGAAACTTTACTATTGGTTTGTCATTTAATTTTGCTTTTATTTTTCTTTACATGCAGAAAGTGAAGACGCTCAGTCGTGTCCAACTCTTTGTGACCCCAAAGACTGTAGCCTACCAGGCTCCTCCGTCCATGGAATTTTCCAGGCAAGAGTAATGGAGTGGGTTGCGATTTCCTTCTCCAGAGGATCTTCCGGACCCAGGAATTGAACCTGGGTCTCCTGCATTGTAGGCAGTCTCTTTACCTTCTGAGCCACCAGGGAAGCCTATTATATGCAGAACATTTTAAAAATGTTGTCAGATTCATATATCTTTTCCTTAAAGGTTTCTTGGTTTGAGATTATACTTAGAAAGGTTTTCTGATCTCAAGATTTAAAAAAATACATATTTGTCTTACATTTTTTAACAGCAACTTAATGACTTCTTTTTAATGGTTAGAACTTTGATAATCTGGAATTTATTTTGGTCTTAGGCAGGGCACAACTTTATTTTTCAAAAAGCTACCCATAGGTTAAACAAAACTTCTAGAATAATCCATTTTCCTCTGATGGAGAAGGGAATGGCCTTCAGTATTCTGGCCTGGAGAATTCCACAGACTCTGTAGTCCATGGGGTTGCAAAGAGTCAGACACAACTGAGTGACTTTTACTTTCATCATCAGGAAGAATTGCAGATCAGGAAGAATAAAAAAACAGATCAGGAAGAAATCACAGTACACGGAAATATGGTGTTGTATCATAATTACAGGAAATTATAAGATGTAGATAATATAAATATTCTTCCTAGCCTTAATTCTTACTTGTTAATTCATTTATCTTTCCCCTCTCCCTGGTAATTCTTTCTTTCTTTAAGAAGAACATTTCCAAGTGGCCATCTGAGAATTTTCCTGGTTTCAACCCAAAGGGATTTCTTTTCCCATTTTGAATGATGTAACTCCAATAATTTACTTAAGCCATATGCCTGCAGAGATATTCCTCTTCTCCCTTTTATTTGAACTTGAAAGGTCAAAGTATAATCAAGTCCATTTTATAAGCTACCTAGAATTATAGGATGATGCCACATAATCAAAAATGTTTTTCTACAGCCTGGATAACTTATTTGCTTTAATCCTTTTTAATCATATCCTGGCCTGGAATCTCAGAAAATTCACACTACTTTTTATCAATACCTTAGGGACTCTCTGCCCCCAATCCTATTCACTCACCTCAACTTCTGTCTACCACAAAATATGAAGTTTTTCCTAATCAGCAATATCTATAACCATAACCAGCAACTTGGGCTGTGTGCCATGCAGCTGGTACCTTTGCTGAGTTAGGAGAAGAAGGACTTCTCTCTTTTTCAGTGCTGCTCTCCAGAAACAAGTCAGGGAAGACTTCTGCCTGGGGGTAGTGTTCTGTGGAAAGCCTAGTGTTAAGAAGAACATTTCCAAGTGGCCATCTGAGAATTTTCCTGGTTTCAACCCAAAGGGATTTCTTTTCCCGTCTTGAGTGATGTAACTCCAATGATTTACTTAAGCCATATGCCTGCAGAGATACTCCTCTTCTCCCTTTTATTTGAACTTGAAAGGTCAAAGTATGATCAAGTCCATTTTATAAGCTATCTAGAATTATAGGATGATGCCACATAATCAAAAATGTTTTTCTACAGCCTAAATAACTTATTTGCTTTAATCCTTTTTAATCATATCCTGGCCTGGAATCTCAGAAAATTCACACTGCTTTTTATCAATACCTTAGGGACTCTCTGCCCCCAATCCTATTCACTCACCTCAACTTCTGTCTACTACAAAATATGAAGTTTTTCCTAATCAGCACTATCTATAACCATAACCAGCAAGTTGGGCTGTGTGCCATGTGGCTGGCACCTCTGCTGAGTTAGGAGAAGAAGGACTTCTCTCTTTTTCTGTGCTGCTCTCCAGAAACAAGTCAGGGAAGACTTCTGCCTGGGGGTAGTGTTCTGTGGAAAGCCTAGTGAGTGAAGCCTAGACTGCATACTAAATTAACATAATTACAAAACAAAATTCTGGGCACCTGTTCACTGCTCTTAAATACTGTTGCATAAATGTTAAAAAAAGGTGAGAAGGTACCAAAAAAATCTATTTGGTCAGTTTGCAAATACAATTTTCCATTCATCCATGTAATAACTCAGAGAAGGCAATGGCACCCCATTCTAGTATTCTTGCCTGGAAAATCCCATGGATGGAGGAGCCTGGTAGGCTGCAGTCCATGGGGTCGCTAAGTCAGACATGACTGAGCGACTTCACTTTCACCTTTCTCTTTCATGCACTGGAGAAGGCAATGGCAACCCACTCCAGTGTTCTTGCCTGGAGAATCCCAAGGATGGGAGAGCATGGTGGGCTGCCGTCTCTGGGGTCGCACAGAGTCGGACACGACTGAAGTGACTTAGCAATGTAATAACTACTGGCAAATAACAGAAGGAACTGCTAATAAAATATAAAGTGAGAAAACGAAACAAACCATTTTCACATTTTATTGGATAGAAAACACAAATCTGATTTTTAGATCTCTGGCAATACCTAAGAGAAAGATCCAGAGAATCTTCCTGACCCAAGGATGGAACCTAGATCTCCTACATTGCAGACAGACTCTTGAACGTCTGAGAATGTATAAAATGGTAAATAAATAAATACTGGGTAAGAGATGGAAAGAAAACAATACAATGACAATGGCAGGATTTATAATAAAACAGCAGAGAACCCATTATAATATCTTAAATGAATGTCAAGCCTATGAATTTATTCTCAAGCAATGATTATAACCTCTTTACTAAGAAATAATAAAGAACACAGAAAACCACATTCTAAAAACCAGCATTCCCTTTTAATCATAATTTAGTATTATTTAAGTTTTTCAAGACTTTCACAATGGATAGTTATTGAGCTCAGATCTTATGATGTAGATAATCCAAATATTTTATTGCCAACTTGGGAAAGGGGTACATCAAGGCTGTATATTGTCACCCTCCTTATTTAACTTATATGCAGAGCACATCATGAGACTGGAAAATGGAAACAGTGACAGGCCTTATATATATTTTTGGGCTCCCAAATCACTGCAGATGGTGACTGCAGCCATGAAATTAAAAGACGCTTGCTCCTTGGAAGAAAAGCTATGACCAACCTAGATAGCATATTCAAAAGCAGATATATTACTTTGCCAACAAAGGTCCGTCTAGTCAAGGCTATGGTTTTTCCAGTGGTCATGTGTGGATGTGAGAGGTGGACCATAAAGAAAGCTGAGTGCCGAAGAACTGATGCTTTTGAACTGTGGTGTTGGAGAAGACTCTTGAGAGTCCCTTGGACTGCAAGGAGATCCAACCAGTCCATCCTAAAGGAGATCAATCCGGAATATTCATTGAAGGACTGATGCTGAAGCTGAAACTCCACTATTTTGGCCACCTAATGTGAAGAACTGACTTATCTGAAAAGACTCTAAAGCTGGGCAAGATTGAAGGCAGTAGGAGAAGGGGATGACAAAGGATGAGATGGCTGGATGGCATCACTGACTCAACAGACATAATTTTAAATAAACTCTGGGACCTGGTGATGGACAGGGAGGCCTGGCATATTGCAGTCCATGGGGTCTCAAAAAGTCGGACACGACTGAGCAACTGAACTGACTTCATCACACCTCATCTTTCAAAACAAATACCATCTGGAGACATTTAATGGTAAGCAGTTATCATAACACAATTTGCAGAGGGAGGGGAAGATCCTAAAGAAGCTTCCACTCTATTACAAAGCTTCAAACCCACAGGAAGGTTTTATGTTCCATTACTTTGCTCACATATTAGATTTAAAAGGCACTCCATTTCTCATGTGTCGATCTGATGTGAGAATCAAACCTGAGATTTGTTTGTCCATTCACTGAGAATACTTCAACATCACATTCTAGCTGAATCCTTACTCTAGCTCCTCAGATCATGTCCCCCCACTGCTGGCAACAAACACATTTTAAAATAAATCCAGTAACTTTCAACAGAGTTGTGCAGACAACAGTCAATGCTGTCAGTCTAAGATGCTTTGGTTAAAGAAAAAGTCTCATTTTGAACTACATGCCAAAGAGAGATCTCAGTCTCCTATCATGCATACTTGTGGCTGCGCTATGGTGAACTAGCTCAAAGCTGTCAGAGACCAATGCTATTGGCTCACTATTGGTTTCCTTCCTGTTATGACATCCATCCCTTTAAAGACTGTATTACTGCTGTGAAGTCTTAAGAAATAGTTGGGTGTGCTGCAAAATCTGGTGTGGATTAAAACAGGCTCTAAGAGTCCACTGACTAGCCAATTTGAAATCAACATTAACTTAAATACACTCAAATATTTGGGTTCTAAACTTAGAATCTTTTACTTAAACTAATATAGAAAACTAGAAAAAGATATGTTTTCAACAAACATATTCAGCAGTTTTGTGCATGTGAATGGAAACTGTGTTAAGTTTATATTTTAACGTTGTAACAAAAACAAATGTTGTGTCACATTTTGCTATAAAGTGGATTCCAATTATGTAAAACCCTAGTGTGTACATGCTAAGTTAGGTCAGTGCTGTCCCACACTGTGTGTGACCCTATAGACTATAGCCTGCCAGGTTCCTCTATCCATGGGATTCTCCAGGCAAGAATACTGGAGTGGGTTGCCATGTCCTCCTCCAGGGATCTTCCTGACCCNTCACATTTTGCTATAAAGTGGATTCCAATTATGTAAAACCCTAGTGTGTACATGCTAAGTTAGGTCAGTGCTGTCCCACACTGTGTGTGACCCTATAGACTATAGCCTGCCAGGTTCCTCTATCCATGGGATTCTCCAGGCAAGAATACTGGAGTGGGTTGCCATGTCCTCCTCCAGGGATCTTCCTGACCCAGGAATCGAACCTGTGTCTCTGTCTCCTGCACTGGCAGGCGGGTTCTTTACCACCAGCACCGCCTGGGAAGCATAAAACCCTCGAAGTCCATATATAATGTTCGAGTGCAACCCTCGAAGTCCATATATAATATTCGAGTGCAGAATGGGCAATACCAGGAATAAATCAGTCCTGAATGTCAACATTATTCAGAAATCAGTGACCATACTCATCTGTGAAATAATCAAATACCATTACAATACTTAATGACTGAATAATCATAATGAAAAAGCTCCAATCTCTCTAAATTTTCCCCCAAGTTGTCAAAACATTTAAGGCCATCCCTTTCACATCAGCACTTTTATAAAGGGTTGTAAACATCTTATTGTTAAAGATTAAAATCGAGAAAATATATCACAACCAAACACTGCTACAAATTCAGCCAACTGCAATTAATGACACACAGCAATAATTGATTTGAGTACAGTAAAACAAATCATTATAGTTAATTTTTTGAGTAAATGACTTATTTCCTTATAGGCTTATCCATAAAATGAACACTTGTCTTTAAAAAAAAGGGGGGGGGCACATTCACATTCTTTACATATGGCTAACAAGAACAGTATAATTTGTTGGCAGTTTTCATAAAGAGGAAAATAACTATAAGTAGTAGCTTTAATTCATTCCGAAAAAAGAAATCAAAATAAAAAGGCACGAAAACATATTACTATTCTTCCTAATGTTACTTATGTCAGTGCAAATTCCTTTAGTTATTAACATAGTATGAGTAAAATGTCAGGTATTTTGATATTACCCCCAAATACTATACAAAATAACAAAAATCCTGTCTCTGGGAATTTCACAGTAATAGCAAAATATGCATGACAGAACTAGAGCCTTCTTCCAAATAAGATATAAACCATAACATCCATGTTTTTATCCACGAATTCTTCCCACCGTAAAACATAAAACAGAATAGTTAACCCAGATTTTGTGAGGCATCCACCTGACTTCCACATCAGACTGACACATAGAGCTGAGACACCTGGAGCAAAGAGCTTGGAATAAGAAACTATCTCCCAGACCTAGTAAATATAGCACCTTGCATCTTTGGCAGTCTGAAGAACACAGTTAACAAGAAATGAAAAGAAACAAGAAAGGCAGTGCCAAATCATCTTTCAAGGTCTGAAGAGCACTACAAACGCACCGACTGCCTCCTGCTTATTTTGAGCCACTGCCATGAGCCTGAGTTATCACTCTCCCAAGATGCCCAGATCGCTACAGACAGCCCTAATGCAAGCACAAAGTTTAGCTTCCACCACACACTGTCGTCTCTGAGTTAACAAGAAATGAAAAGAAACAAGAAAGGCAGTGCCAAGTTATCTTTCAAGGTCTGAAGAGCACTACAAATGCACTGACTGCCTCCTGCTTATTTTGAGCCACTGCCATGAGCCTCTCTGAGTTATCACTCTCCCAAGATGCCCAGATCGCTACAGACAGCCGTAATGCAAGCACAAAGTTTAGCTTCCACCACACACTGTCGTCTCATTTTCCTGTACATGTTTATTTTCAGATTCCAACAAAATTATCAGACACAAGTTACAAGTTCATTTAACATATTTTAAGGGTAAAAAACATGACTTTGATAGTGGAACTGACACTGATGATACATAAAATAATTATGTATAATATGAAACTACTCTTTTTAGTTGACAAATTAAGCTGTTTGTGGCTTTCATGTTTATGTTACTAAATTTTTTTCTTCAACTCAATGCAATCTCTACTACTTTTTTCTAAGAATTTGCCAGAAAATGACTTTTTTAGGTTAAAAAAAAGCAAAAATGATGTTTAATAAAACCGAGTTTGAGGGATTATCTTTAAAAATTAAATTCCTAAAACTGGCCCCCTAAATACTAAAAAATAAAATGGAACACCTGTGAATTGTATTAACATTAGTTTCATATTTTAGAATGAGAATCTATTTACCCCCTTAAAGTTTTATAAATATGAAAGTAAAAAATTTGCTTTTCATATAAATATGAAAGTAAAAAAAAGAAAGAAAAAAAAGGAATTATTCTAGCAACAATTCCATTTGTTTCACACATTAGAAGTGAAAATAAAGTAAAAAGTATTTTTAGTTTTTTAATCCAAGCAACTTCAAATTTTTCATGTAAAAGAAATTCCTCTTTATTTTTCCAGATTAGAAACATACACTTTACATACTTTTCTCAGAAAATCACCTACTAAAACAATTAGAACCTTGTAAGAGAATTTTCATTAATTAAATGCTGATCAAAAAATGCTCACATGGAAATATTCTCCTGTTGGAAACTCTGATAATGAAAACGTGGTGCTTTATTATTGTATGAAAATAACATTTCCTTAAATTCAAATGTCAAATATAAACTTCTGTTGACGATTTACATAGAACTTTTTCAAGTAAACCTAGAATTTCAAATTCTGTAAAAAGAATGCTCACCTATCTCTATTATAGAAAAGAAAGTCAACAAAAGTAAAATTTAGTGAAACATTCTCTATCATCATTCAAAGAGATGTCGTTCTTTGAATATAGAGTGGCACAGAGTCCCACTTGAAAGTTGGGAAAAGAATAACAACAGTAACTTACTGGATCTCAAAGAGTCAGTTTTAAAAATAGGGTCTTCCTTGGCTAGACAGGTGCAGACAACACATAAGATACCATATATGTACAAAATGCTAACTAATGAAAATCAATATTCAAAACACAGAAGGAATGCTCAAAAAACAATGACGACAACAAGAAAAGACAATTCAAGAAATACGGGCAAAGATACCAACAGGCGTTTGAGAGAGGAATAAATACAACTGGCCCATAAATATATGAAAAGACGCTCACTCTCATTACAAATCAGAAACCTGGAAATAAAAATCTAATGAGACAGCATCTTTAGAGCCATCTTTAAGACTGATAAACCTTAAAATTTAGGTGAAACCACGTAATTCTTATGCTCTGCTGGTAAAACATAAAGTGGCTTTAGCAAACAATCCAGTAAAACACAAAATACGAATATTCAATATTCCACTTAGAGGTATCTTACTTGAAAAATTCTTTTGTGGATAGATAGGAAACATGTAAAAGAATGTTTAAAGCAGCAGAGCAAACAAATAAAAATAAGCTAAATATCCATCAGCAGATGAACAAATAAATTCTGATATACGATGAGAAACTATACAGCAGAACATGAACAAACAGCCACATACATAATACAGATCGATCTCAAAAGCATGTCGCATCAGAAAGTCAAGGTGCAGAGGCTCACGCATGCTATAGTTCCTTTTAAACAGAATTTTAAAATGTCAATGAGAAATGCTGTGGTGGGCTATGTATGCGTTTTAGGAGTGGGATTTGGGAGGGGCTATCCTTTCTATGATGACAGATGAATAACATACACACAGATTCAGCAGTTACCTATAGGGGGAACACAGGGAATAAGTCAGAGAGGTGGGCACAGGGGCTTCAAAAGTAGTGATAATATAGGTGTCTTTTAGGTAGGTGGCAGATACATATATGTTCACTTTTTGTAGGAAAGAATTACACAGCTATAAAGAATTATATATACTATAAATACATCAAAATTGCCTCAATTTTAAATGTTAAAAAGGGGGTCCTTGTTCTTGAAAACTGTCCAAAGCAATGAGGTGAGGCAGAAAAAGGAGACTGGCGTAACGTAGCCTGAGAGCAGAAGAGCTGCTTCCACCCTGAGAAAGCACGGCAGCCGAACGGCGTACCACTGGGACGCCAGCGTTTCAGCTAGTTCATAAGGGATGGAGCGCCAGCCTAAGTTGACCCACTGAAGAGGAAATTACACAAAAGGGGAATATTTGGGCTCAGGGTTGGGAACTCATGTACACCTGTGACAGATTCATGTCAATGTATGGCAAAACCAATACAGTATTGTAAAGTAAAAAAAATATAATTTAAATTAAAAAAACAAAAAACAAAAACCTAACTGTATGCTCTTGTGGCAAACACCACTGTAGCACTTGACCCTGGCATCTAAACTCTCCACTCTGCCACCTACTGGCCTGACAAACTCAAGGGTTCTACCGGGGTTTTAAAGACAGGCAGCTTCTACACAAATGGCTCTTACCTTGAGGACGACGACTTAGTTATTTATAATGTCTGTTAAGAAAAACACAATTAAATTCCTATTTCTTACTTTCCTCTCATGAAAAAAATACCTAAAGAACCATAGCTCATTGAAGTGTCTGTCCCACAGATGCACTTTTCAGTTGAAAAATAAGACCCTAAAGTGCTATAAAAGTTAAATGTAAAAAGACTTAAGAGCTCTTTACTAGCAACTGGCACAAAGTAGAGATTCAAAGTTCAACAAACATTGGGCAAGACTAGCACTATGAAGAGGTTCAGATATAATGTCAGAGGTATTTAACTCTTCAACATCAGGGTGGGCACCACCATCATGCACATTAACTCTTCAACATCAAGGTGGGCACCACCATCATGCACATTTACTGAGCATTCCCAGACATCGTTCTACCACTTCACATGCATCTTTCTTCACCTTTCAAGGTTCCTAATAAAAAGAAAACAGGATAGGGCCATACAGTTTCTACATTTCAGCCTTACTAGTATCAGCAGTGGCAAGACGTACTTTGACACAGGTGATTGATTAAATATGACTGACAGAAGCTTAGAACTAAACAGGTCATGGGGGGAGGGTGGAATGTAGAGAGGAGATACTACTATTAATAGCTGTTACATCCCTATGGTGTATAAATTTATTTTCGATTTTCTACATGTTCTCTAAATAGTAATTACTTTAAAAATCTGAAAGCTAGTAACCAGACTTGAGGGATTTTCCTAAAGAGGGGACCAGGGCGCAAGAAGTTGGGAGCCAGAGATGGCAGGAAGAGTATAGTCCCTTAGCACGAGTCTACAGTGAGGGCAGAGGCCTTCCGGCCAGGTAACAAAGCTGTCTGACTAAACAGTAAGTAGATGAAGGCTCAGCATTACTTCAACCGAAAACTCCAGGGTGTATTTTCATTGTTTCTGTGAGCAAGTTACTGCTGCAAGGAGCATCAGTCTTGAAGGCAGGTTTCTTGGTGGTCTGTGTTGCCACCTACAGAAACTGAGCTTCACACCCTCTAATGGATAGTGATCGTGGAGCTGTTCTATGTATGATAATAAATGGGGGGAGCGGAGCATAAAGAGATAAATAAAATGCTTCACCCCATGATTTCTCCAATTAATACTTTAATTCCCTAATTTCTCCTTCCAACTTAGCAGACTGAACATGAGAAACTGAACTTGTAAATAAAATAAGAACACACTTGAATGGAGGAGAACCTGTTAGGTGGCCGAGATCCTTGAAGATTTTAGGTCAAGAAGCCAAGAAGCTCTATATTTTAAACTCAGCAGGTTACTAGGAAAAGATGGTGATCTCATGAAGCACCTGAGACATAAAACTATGAGTTCTTTAAATAATGTGGCAATTTATGCACCACAGAAAATAGAATACAAAGCCTTTGTTCAAACTTTCCAAATGACTCTGTTTTTCTTGACCTGGCCTGAAGTTTCAGGGGTTTTCATCAACACCTTTCTCCTTTCAAGCCCTCAGCACCTATCTAATCACATTAGATCATTTTTAGCTCTTGGGTTCTGTAATAGGATCGACGAACATTTTTTTAAAACGTTTTCAAGAGGAATGAGGTACAGCTAGGTGGTGGTGGAAGCTGTGGGTCTCCAAGTGCCTTCACTAAACTTCTGGGCACTTTCATCATTTCCACGGCTTAAAAGACTGAAAGATTAGAGGAACAGGAAAGTCAGTATCCTGCTTGGGTTAAGGACATGAACACATGAGCTTCATCTGTGGTGTTTGCCCTCAATGGGCTCCCTCATCAAAAGCCCTTTACTTCAGAAACTCAACTTGATTAAACATCAGGGAACACGACATTCGTGAGAGAGAGCTAGTTTTCTCCTCTGAAGAATAAAATAAGTGATCTAGATAACCTTTAATGTTCCTTATAGCTCTGAGTCTCTGAAAGAACAGTAATATTCTGCATCAAAAGTTTATGTAAAAAGTTTAAATGTTACAAAAACTTTTATGAGTAAACTAAAAAGATAAACTGGGAAAAAAACATACACAAGCTGTATCATAAAAAGAGGTTTGTTTATAGGAAACAGATCACTTCTAGGAGTATGCTAGAAATATTCTCTTAACTATATGAAAAGGTGCCCAGTCACATATTTAGTAAGAAAAATGAAAATTACTAGGCCAAGACTCCACTTTTCATTTCTAAAATGAGGAAATATTGAGAGAAGTTCAACAAAATCTAAATAACACATCCTATTGGTGAGGCTGTGGGGAAACAGGAACTCTCACACAGTACTGGTGGAAATGGAAAATCATACAATACCTATGGAGGGGAACTGGGGAAGGCAATGGCACCCCACCCCAGTACTCTTGCCTGGAAAATCCAATGGACGGTAGCCTGGTGGGCTGCAGTCCATGGGGTCACTAACAGTCGGACAGACTGAGCGACTTCACTTTCACTTTTCTCTTTCATGCATTGGAGAAGGAAATGGCAAACCACTCCAGTATTCTTGCCTGGAGAATCCCAGGGATGGGGGAGCCTGGTGGGCGCCATCTATGGGGTCGCACAGAGTCGGACATGACTAAAGTGACTAAGCAGCAGCAGCAGCATGGAGGGGAACATCATAATAGTTAACAAAATTACCTTTTGGCTCATGTATCCATGTGTAAATATATACTTATATGCATGCATGCTAAGTCCCTTCAGTCCTATCCCACTCTTTGCAACCCTATGGACTATAGCTTGCCAGGCTCCTGTCCATGGGGATTCTCCAGGTAAGAATACTAGAGTGGGCTGCCATGCCCTCCTCCAGGGGATCTTGCCAACTCAGGGATCGAATCCACATGTCCTATGTCTCCTGCACTGGCAAGTGGGTTCTTTACTGCTAGCACCACCTGGCTGCTGCTGCTAAGTCGCTTCAGTCTTGTTCGATTCTGTGCAACCCCAGAGACGGCAGCCCACCAGGCTCCCCTGTCCCTGGGATTTACCAGGCAAGAACACTGGAGTGGGTTGCCATTTCCTTCTCCATGCATGAAAGTGAAAAGTGAAAGTGAAGTCGCTCAGTTGTGTCCAACTCCTAGTGACCCCATGGACTGTAGCCCACCAGGCTCCTCCATCCATGGGATTCTCCAGGCAAGAGTACTGGAGTGGGGTGCCATTGCTTTCTATACACCACCTAGAAACCCAAATATATATGTATATGGACTGTAAACATTATATATATGGATTATACACACACACATATATATTCAAGCTAATAAACAAGGAAGGAAAGACAGAATTAGGATATCTACGTAATGCTCATTCCTAGCAACATCACACACAACCAGCAATGAAAGGTTTCCTGATTAAAATACACAACACCCACTGGATCTACAAAGTACCCTTGGCCAAAAAGTATTTGTGTGTGTACATCTCAAACCTAAATCCGATTGAATCTCTAGATCTAACTAGCAATTTTTCAGGAAATGCAGCATACAGAGAAGCATGTTAAGTGATAGCAAAATCCAAAGTGTAGGAAACTAGAGGCGAGAGGACCCAGTTTCTCAGCAAATAAGCTGTAAAGGGAAAAAAGAGATGTGGCTAAGAAACCTACATTAACGGGGCATGTCAATTCAGGGAAATTCATGAATCTAAGTTGAACAAACAATAATCAATAAAAAACTATGAATATGTATGTATGTATACTACATATGGGCTTCCCAGGTGATGCTAGTGGTAAAGAATCTGTCTGCCAATGCAGGAGATCCAAGAGACAGAGGTTCAATCCCCGGTTGGGAAGATCGCCTGCGGTAGGAAAAGGCAACCTGTTCCAGGATTCTTGCCTGGAAAACCACGGAGAGGAGCCTGGAGGGCTTCGGTCCTTGCAGTCACCGAGAGAATCCGATACAGCTGAGTGACTAAGCACATATACTACATATGTGTTTGTATATCTCTACATACATTTTAAGTATGTATGTATATCCATATCCATCCATACATATGTGTGCGTGTATGTGTGTATACCTACATAACTGAGGAAATCTGAAGTGAACTAAAGCATCTGATAATATTAAGAAACAGTTAATTTGGGGTTTATGTTGAAAATACTATTTTAAAGAAAAAGAACTTACCTTCAGGAGAAATATACTAAAATTTCACAGATGAACTGGTACAACATATGCCCTGGTGGCTCAGATGGTAAAGTGTCTGCCTACAATGTGGGAGACCTGGGTTCAGTCCCTGAGTTGGGAAAATCCCCTGGAGAAGGAAATGGCAACCCACTCCAGTGTTCTTGTCTGGGAAATCCCATGGACAGAGGAACCTGGAAGGCTATAGTCCATGGGGTTGCAAAGAGTCAGACACAACTGAGCAACTTCGCTTTCACTTTCGTGGGATTTGTTAAAAATGTGGGGGTGAAGAGAGGAAGGACTGAGTGATAGTGACTTGCTGCTACTGCTGCTAAGTCACTTCAGTCGTGTCCGACTCCTGTCTCTTATACACATCTAGATGTGTCTGGGAAATCCCATGGACAGAGGAACCTGGAAGGCTATAGTCCATGGGGTTGCAAAGAGTCAGACACAACTGAGCAACTTCGCTTTCACTTTCGTGGGATTTGTTAAAAATGTGGGGGTGAAGAGAGGAAGGACTGAGTGATAGTGACTTGCTGCTACTGCTGCTAAGTCACTTCAGTCGTGTCCGACTCTGTGCGACCCCACAGACGGCAGCCCACCAGGCTCCCCCATCCTTGGGATTCTCCAGGCAAGAATACTGGAGTGGGTTGCCATTTCGTTCTCCAATGCATGAAAGAGAAAAGTGAAAGTGAAGTCGCTCAGTCTGTCCGACTGTTAGCGACCCCATGGACTGCAGCCCACCAGGCTACTCCGTCCATTGGATTTTCCAGGCAAGAGTACTGGGGTGGGGTGCCATTGCCTTCCCCGGATAGTGACTTGAGATTAGTTTAAGTTGGGTAGTGCGTACGTTCACGGTTACCATTCTCTCTACTTCTATGGATAAGACGAAGTTTTTCTACAGTAAAGCTAAAAGCCACATGAACAAAAACAACAAAATTTATGTATCTAATACTAACAAGCTGGTAATAGAACACTGATATCAGACTAAGACCTTCTAACTTAGAAGTCCATCATGCTTACCCGAGGAGCTCTTTCAAAATACAGTTTCTGAACCACCATTATCTTAATGAATCCCAAAGACAGAAGGAACGGTGTTGTGTCCCTCAGGACTGTGGGAGTATGGAAAGAAGGTTAAGAACCACCCACAGTGTTTAAACACCGTAAGGGTGGAGGTTGTACATCATTCGTCCAGCTCTTTAACCACCATACTTGACGTGTAGAAGGTACTCAAGAAATATCTGGTGAATTAATGATAACCTGGGAAGTGAAAATGAACATGTGAGCTTGCTGCTGCTGCTAAGTCGCTTCAGTAGTGTCCGACTCTGTGCGACCCCATAGATAGCAGCCCACCAGACTTCCCAGTCCCTGGGATTCTCCAGGCAACAACACTGGAGTGGGTTGCCATTTCCTTCTCCAGTGTATGAAAGTGAAAACTGAAAGTGAAGTCGCTCAGTCGTGTCTGACTCTTAGCGACCCCATGGACTGCAGCCCACCAGGTTCCTCCATCCATGGGATTTTCCAGGCAAGAGTGCTGGAGTGGGTGCCATTGCCTTCTCTGACATGTGAGCTTAACAGCAGCTAAATGCTAGTGTGCAAAAAACATCTTCGCATTTGATATTGGAAAAAAAAAACCATTTAGGTTGCTGAGTTTAAAGAGCATGACTTTCTGTTCTTTAACTAGAATAGGTTTTCATTATAAAGCCANGATTTTCCAGGCAAGAGTGCTGGAGTGGGTGCCATTGCCTTCTCTGACATGTGAGCTTAACAGCAGCTAAATGCTAGTGTGCAAAAAACATCTTCGCATTTGATATTGGAAAAAAAAAACCATTTAGGTTGCTGAGTTTAAAGAGCATGACTTTCTGTTCTTTAACTAGAATAGGTTTTCATTATAAAGCCACAGTCTAGTCACTTTCAACAGCTACAGGTAAACTCCTAGAATAAAAATAGTTTTAAATACACAATTGGGTGGGGTGAAGCTAGAAAATATTCTGATTCTACAATCTGTTTTGGACAAGACAGTGCTTTTTATGTGACTAACAAAGCAAACAGTAGTCAGATTCCTTGTACTGAAATAAACACACTGTTTGCAAAAAGGGTTGAACGTACAAGGCTTATTCAATAAAGACACCACATTTCCCAAAATTAAATGGGAATATAGAATGACAAATACCCACATATATTTACATATCTCCCTAAGAAGACATATGACCACTTGGTATGGATTTTGTCTCTAATAATTACTAAATGGAGCCAAGCCCACTGTCTTACCACAGAAAACAGCAAAATACCTCAAGCACAAGAATTACCTAATTTTAAAGTTGGGAGGAGTTTAAAAACTAATCCAAACTTTTCATTGTGTTGATGTAAAAACGAACACCTGGAGAGGTTAAAGTGAAAAGTTCTGGAATAGTTGGAGCAACCACAGATAAACACATGGTCTACACAGGTGCACAGAATGAAGAGCTGAGAATTAATCTTTGAATTTTCATGTGAATAACAATGAACAAGGTATCAGTCTCAATTATAAACAAATAAGTATGTATCACCATATATACACATAAAAATACTGGAATATACATTTCTAATAAATCCTTTTAAAACAAAGTCTATAACCTAGTATTCAAGGGCATCCAAAACGTTACCCCACTTGCTTCTTCAAAATCTTTCCCAAGAGAACCACAGTACCTGGAAAGCAGCCATTTCTCTCTTTTATCTTTTGTGGTCTCTTACAGATGTAGTGGAGGACACAGTATAATTACAAAAGGTATTATTCCATAGATAATTTTCAAATGATGAAAGAATGATCAGAATATATAGAACAGATAAACAACAAGGCCCTATTGCATAGCAAAGGGAACTATATTTAACATCCTATGTGAAGCCATAATGGAAGAGAATAAAGACAGAATGTGTGTGTGTGTGTATAAGTGAATCACATTGTTGTACAGCAGAAATTAATATTAACATTGTAAATCAACTATACCTTCCATAAAAATGACTGTATAGAAAATACAATATAAACTTTTCAATTCTCCTGTTACTCAGAACTGATATAAAAAGTCATATTTCATATGAATCTGTGAGTATTATATAGAGACATGGTAAGTTTTTAAATATAGCAACCAATAAAAGGTTTGAAAGTAAGAGTTAAGAGAAAGGAAGGCAGTGAGATGAGTTATCCATTTATATTTCTACAAAGTGCTATGCAAGGCTTAGTTCAAAATATATGCAGAAAATTACATTCAGAGGAAGAAGAAGGAAGAAAAAGAACAAACCCTGATTTCATCCACTGGTCAAACATTTAATTTCAATTACTGATCAATCTTGAATCCATACCACTTTAATTCTACAGAGTTTTTTTTTTAAAGACGTATCTATGTCTATTATGGAATTTTCCTTCTCACCTACTTCATCCATAAAGTTGACGTGACTTAGCTCCAAAATGACGAAATGAAATAAGAATCAGAATTTGGCCTTTCAACTTGCTGTTATTAGATTCTTTAGGATCCTGAAAACTGATTTTAAGAGTCTCCTATTATTGTTAAAGAGAATACTAACTACTGAAAATCACAATGATAACATTTACTTTTATCTTTTGGGGGGAAAATGTTTCTAACTGAGCTGATTCAAGATCCTAGAAGGAATCTGCAAGGCAAACCGATAATACTTACAAAAAGCTGAAAGCAAAGTCTGAAGTAAAAACTAATGTTTTCTTCTGAAATGAACACAGCAACCTTATTTAAATGGACATGATATGATATGATATTATCAAGTTAAGGGTTTTTGTACCTCCTCCACTGCAACTCTAAAATAAAACCCCAAATTAAGCAATAAAATCTGAAGCCATCTACCAAACACAGTAAAGTAGTGTGTTGTGAACAATGAATTTAAATCCTTCAGGGTAATTACACTGGCAGCTCTCTAAATTTATGGATGTCTGGCTTCTGTTTGAAACATTTTAAATAATTAAATGCAAAAACGAAAATGTTTATATGCTAACATATTTTACATTTCTCTTATTAACGTCTGAGGGCGTACATTAAGATCCTGAAATACAAGACAGCATACCTACATTTTCACCATTGTGCTTCTTCCAAGCCTAAAAATAAGAACTGGGGTATGCTATTTTCATAAAAGTTTAGAAACACTCATGGACACATTGATGGCTTTATGTAATAAGTGAAGAATTTAGGTGATGGTTTAAACCCACACTCCCCTCCAAAAGCCTTCTTTCCCTACTTTTACATACTCCCAAGTATTTTCAACCAAGTAACACAAGAACGTGCTTTCTAAAAATATAAAGGGGCTAGGATCACCCCATCATGAACGAACAACCTAAACATCTGAGTAATAACTTCTAAAATAAAATCACAGAAAAAGATGGTGCATTGCTAAAACTATTAATAAAATTGAAGACAAAGAGTTTATTTTTCAATAAGAAAACAAGGCAAAGAGAGCCCAACCTGATCCTGTATGCCTGCCCAATAGAACTTTCCACCATAATTAGTGCTTTCCACCTCTGGGGCAGGGGGAGGAGCTTAAACTCAGGGTAACCTCACGGAGCAAGGGAAAAACAGTATAAATGCTGTAGGACAGCTCTGGAGAGGGCATCTTCTGCAGTGCTCACCTGGGCACAGGGGAAGGCACAGAGCACTGGTAAGAAGCCACCTCCAGGGACTCCTAGAGTCCGGGTAAGTCCACCGGTAGATCTCCATGTCAGCGTATTTGGAAAAAAAGTCTGTTATTTGCTATTTTGTGATTTAAAATAATGGCTTTCCACTAAAATCACTCAGAAAGTTTAATTTGTAGCTGTCTGTAAAATATAGTATTAATTAAACTATATTTGCAAAAACATATAATCTGAATTTCAGTGTTTTTGAGACTATTGGTAACTTCAGTCTGTATCAAAGATCTTGAGTTATTTAATACAGACATCCAACTACAGTTTCTCTTTCTTTTATTGAAATCATTGTATTTTCACTTGATTATCTGGATATGGTTTTCAAAACCGATGAAGACATATATTCACATAATTAACAATTATAACTCTCAATTTATGGAATATATTCAGGATATACAGAATAAGGTTTAAAAAGTAGATGAAAAATTCATCTATGCAACATTAGAAAAATAAAACAGGTCAATAATGAAGCTATATGAAAGTATTCTTTTTCTGTTTTTCAGAATCCAGCTGAGATCATGCTGCCACTAACAGCCCTTTTGCTGCTAATGTCCTTGAACTTGGTTCATGGAGTGTTTTATACTGAGCGATACCAAACACCTACAGGCATAAAAGGCCCACCATCCAACACCAAGACACAGTTCTTCATCCCTTATGCCATAAAGGGTAAAGGTAAACTGAACTACATATCTTGCTGTATTAACTAGTGGGTTGTTGCTTTATCTTAATGATCTCTTTAGCAAAATGTTTTTTTAATTTTATTTGGCATTAAATTACCTTCAAACTCCTTAAATAGCCCAAAAATGATTTATGGTAAAAATAGGTCTATTCAAGAACATTCATATCCTTTACACAAGAACAGCAGAAATACCTAAAGAATATTAGGAAATTTTAGGTGTAGAATTTTTTCCCTCAAATGTATGCTTTTTGCACAAATAATTCCCATAACCTAGACATATTAATCCAACCAAATTAGTCATGTTTAAATTGTTTTAACTAAAAATAACTGTCCACTGTACACAAAAAGAGTAGCAGGTTTATATATCTAAATGCTTACACACATTTCTTTTTACAGCTTATTTTTCTAGCTTACAAATCCATACAAAATTGAGTCTTAGCTATCAAATAACATGAGATCCCCTCAAGAGAAATTTAGTAGGCAAATGAAGTAGCAATTCTCATAATTTTTTTTAATGCATTTTGGTTTAGTTTAGTAGTTAAGTGCACAGACCTAACTGCTTTATGCAACCCTGAGTTAGTTATTTATCCTCTCCATGCTTTAGCTCACCCATTTGTAAAACGAGGCACGTACGTCTATTTCAAAGGGTGGTTCTGAGACTTAAATTAGTTAATATGCAAAGTGCTTCAGTTCAGTTCAGTCCAGTCGCTCAGTCGTGTCTGACTCTTTGCCACCCCATGAATCACAGCACGCCAGGCCTCCCTGTCCATCACCAACTCCCGGAGTTCACTCAAACTCATGTACATCGAGTCAGTGATGCCATCCAGCCATCTCATCCTGTGTCGTCCCCTTCTCCTCCTGCCCCCAAGCCCTCCCAGCATCAGTCTTTTCCAGTGAGTCAGCTCCTCGCATGAGGTGGCCACAGCACTTCAGGGTTAGCTATTACTGCTACTGCTTCTATTTTTCACACTACTTCCACTATTTCTACTCCATTATTGCTTTTCTCCTCTTCTTCCTTTCCCTACTACTCTACAACTGGTGGTGTAGCCTTAGGTAAGTTTAGACTCTGTTCTTGAATCTATTCCTCATCTGCTCAGCTTTCTTGACTATTATGAAGCGTACTGATATCATGTATATAAAGTACTAACAACTCCTCAAGCAAGGGCAACTTTTAGGTTCATATTCACCAATTTCATTTAATAGCTATCTGGCACAAACTGCCTGCTACATTACTGAATTACACTAGGTAATATGAACTGACTGTAGTTCATATTAGTTCAAATTTCTTTTCCATAGTATTTTTCCATTATGCTTACATATTTTATCCTATAAAGCTAAGAACAGTTGTCACAAAATTTAAAAATTATGCTTCTGGAGATGACTATTTTCAGCAAACTGTATGTATAGGATTGTCTTTTTAAGAAGAAAGATTAAATTTTAAATGTTTCATGAAAGGTAGCTTAATGATCAGAAATAAATGCATAAGTACTCAATAGATACCTTTTAATGCTCAAATACAAACACAGTATGAGAAAGAAAACAGGAAAAGAATAAAAGACAAGGAAATCTGATACTTTGCTTGAAGCAACAAATGGAATTTGAAATGGTATGACAAGCAGCACTGAATTACATTCTGTATGATCACAAATTCAGACTCTCTGTAGCGTACAAGATCATAATAAACAGTTGTGATTTAAAATAAAATGCACCACCACTATTAGAAGTTTAAAATACTTTCTATCTTTTCACCATAATATACTGTATCATTTTGGTTTTTCTTTTATAGAAAAAGTGAAAATATATCTTGTTAACAAATGAAAAATTTAGAAGCCATATTTTAACTATTAAATCCACTTTAGTCTACTTGGTAATACAAAGTAGAAACAAATACATTATTATCTACCTGCAATTAAATGAAAACAAAAGCCCACAATTTATATAGTGAAACACTGAATTGCTAACAGATATACAAGGAATTCCTGTGCAGTTGCTAGGCACATCTGTTCAAAAAGGTTACGAGAACTCAGTCAAAACACATTAAATTATGCTGCAGAGGGTTTCATTACTGGTGAGTACACCGGAACCATACTCTTGACACAATCAACCACTTCGTGGACATTTAAGAAACTTCTTTCCTGCAACCTACCAGGGTAACATTTTAAGTGACAGAGATGACTCTCTTTGGAGTTTCAGTCTCAAATTGGGCTCAATTCAGTCATTCACAGCAAGACTTGCTTTTCCTCTCTACTTTAACAGTTAAACAGATTTCCAACCAGACCAAGACAATTATTTTTATACAGACATGATCTTTATAAGATTCTGAAGCAAACCCCAATTTAATATGATTTGCATTTTAAAAATGTCCTATTTTACTGCAAACCATTAAGAAATCCTTTATTCATTTATTCTATTTGCAAGGCATTAACAGTCATTCATATAGATATATCAATATGTATATTAACATATAGATATATCACATATGTACATTAACAATATGTGCTAACATATGGAAATCTTTTCCATAAATTAATTTTTCTCATAGTCTTTTTCCTCATGTCATTTTCTGAAAATCAACAGGTAAATAAAACTACACATTTGTTTGAAAAATGAAATATAACTTCTAATTAGTACAACATATAAAGATACCCAAATGATTCTCCTATTTCAGTATATGCTGTAGTGACTATACTCTGTATTTTATACTTCATTTATTATCAAATGTTTTCCAAATACCAGGAACATCTCTATCCAAGAGTATACATTAGCAACTACTGTTGGCTGGCTACTTCTTACATGCCAGTTAATTAATATAAAAGATTTTAAAAATACAGTAATGTACCAGTTAACATTTAAAATAAATTCTACCCATAAAAATATATTTTCAAAGGCAATTTTCAATTCAATTCATTTCACATCAATTTCATTTTAGTCTTCATTTTGATATTTAAAGCCATTAAAGATTTAGTTAAATGGAGTTGAAGCATATTAACATGTTTTATACAAAAAAAGATGGAGCTCAAAAGTCACAGTTCTAAGTCATTTTCAGGGTTTTGACCAAACTACTCAACTGCTTTGACATCTACTAAATCTACCATTACTATGAACCATTTTCTGACAGCATAAGAATCTAGTATTAATAGTATACACAGACATTCTAACTATATTTCTGAGAATTTATTAAACAGAAAATTAATTTTAAATAAATTCTGCAAGTAGATATTTAAAAACGTAAGTAATTTCATTACCATCTTTGCTAATATAGAAGAATTTCTGAGAAAAAAAAAGACTTTTATCTAGAGGCATATGATAGTGCTGCCTAAAGATCCTTTGACATGGTGATACTTCCCCAATGGTGTATCCTAAAGCCGGCCATGCTCTGTTACACCCCACCTTTGAATGACTAAAACCAACACTCTGGACACCTCTTAAAGCACTTATCACATGGACACTTGTTTTATTCCCTTTGGGACACAATTCTTACAGGATGTGTTTTGTACTTTTCTTATACTTACAGTTCAATAATAGATTTCACATTACAGGCACTGAGTAATTTTTTAGTTTAAATTTACTATACTAGAAGTATTTAGCTCAAATGAACCCACAGATCTATGAAATCAACAATATCTGCATTAATCAAAGAAAATTTTATTTAACCATTTTAATACTATTTTACGTACCTTTGCACATTAATTCTCTAATTGCTTATTTCAATTTTAAGTCAATAACAGAGAACATAAGAGCTCATGCTTTGTACTGAGGTCAAAAACAACCAAACGAAAGAAAACCCGAAATCTAAACTGTTTACAGCAGGGTCATGGCAGATGTAAAGTAAAACAGACTGTGTTTCTCCTTTATCTTATAGGATAGCTTCCGTGAAGTTTAGTTCTTAACCTGTTCCTTTTTTATTCTGTACTTGCCTTTTTCCTCTTTTCCTATCAAATGCCATTTTTTCCTTTTTCTTTTTCTGCTGCTGCTGCTAAGTCTGCTAAGTCACTTCAGTCGTGTCCGACTCTGTGTGACCCCATAGACGGCAGCCCACCAGGCTCCCCTATCCCTGGGAGTCTCCAGGCAAGAATACTGGAGTGGGTTGCCATTTCCTTCTCCAATGCATGAAAGAGAAAAGTGAAAGTGAAGTCGCTCAGTCTGTCCGACTGTTAGCGACCCCATGGACTGCAGCCCACCAGGCTACTCCGTCCATTGGATTTTCCAGGCAAGAGTACTGGGGTGGGGTGCCAATGCCTCCCCCGTTCCTTTTTCTAGGTAGACGATTTTCCTATAATAAATGTGCCAATAAGTTTACCTCCAATGCACTCTTACTCTAAATGAATGTTTCAATCCCAGCTTATTTTCATGGATCATTAGGACGTAATGAAAGTATGATGGTAGCCATGGTCTTGTGAAACCATCTTCTCTAGCAGCATGTTTTAAAACAATATAAATGTCTGAAAACAATACAAAATTGTCTAAAACCATTTAAGACTAGTCTGCCAAAATGGTCTCACTGACACTGGAATAAATACCCTGTCCTCGTTTATATTGTGAGAAGCAGCGGTTCCTTAGCATCACTAGCCCCTTACCCCATGTGTTCTGCGCGTGTCTTTCAGGCGTGTCACTAAGAGGAGAGCAGGGTATCCCCGGTCCACCAGGCCCTGCTGGACCTCGAGGGCACCCAGGCCCGTCAGGACCACCAGGAAAACCCGGCACTGGAAGTCCTGGGCCCCAAGGACAGCCAGGGTTGCCAGGACCACCGGGACCGTCAGCCACTGGGAAGCCAGGTTTGCCAGGACTCCCAGGAAAACAAGGGGAGAGAGGACTAAATGGACCAAAAGGAGATATTGGACCAGCTGGTTTACCAGGACCACGGGGCCCACCAGGGCCACCTGGAAGCCCCGGCCCAGCTGGAATTTCTGTTCCAGGAAAACCTGGGCCACAAGGACCTACAGGAGAACCAGGTCCCAGGGGCTTTCCTGGAGAAAAGGGTGCGCCAGGGGTCCCTGGACTGAATGGACAGAAAGGGGAGATGGGGTATTGTGCTCCTTGCCGCCCAGGTGAGAGGGGCCTCCCCGGTCCTCAGGGTCCCACGGGACCACCTGGCCCTCCTGGAGTGGGGAAAAGAGGGGGAAATGGGTTAGCAGGGCAGCCAGGCCTCAAAGGTGATCAGGGTGTTCCAGGGGAAAGGGGACCGGCCGGCCCGCCAGGCCCCCAAGGCCCTCCTGGGGAACAAGGACCAGAAGGCACTGGAAAGCCAGGGGCCCCTGGAACTCCAGGCCAGCCAGGGATCCCAGGCATGAAAGGTCACCCTGGGGCTCCAGGAACAGCTGGGCTCCCGGGGGCTCCCGGCTTTGGGAAACCAGGCTTGCCAGGCCTGAAGGGACAAAGAGGACCTGTGGGCCTTCCAGGGAGTCCAGGTGCCAAAGGGGAACAAGGCCCAGCAGGCCATCCTGGGGAAGCAGGTCTGCCCGGACCCTCAGGTAATATGGGACCCCAAGGCCCAAAAGGCATTCCAGGCAACCCCGGGCTCCCAGGCCCCAAAGGCGAGATGGGGCCAGTGGGGCCTGCGGGAAACCCTGGGGCAAAGGGAGAAAGGGGCTCCTCTGGCTTAGACGGAAAGCCAGGGTACCCAGGAGAGCCAGGTCTCAATGGTCCCAAGGGTAACCCAGGGTTGCCGGGCCCAAAAGGTGACCCTGGAATCGCAGGGTCCCCTGGTCTCCCAGGCCCTGTGGGTCCAGCAGGAGCGAAAGGAGTGCCTGGACACAACGGCGAGGCTGGGCCCAGAGGAGTCCCTGGAATACCAGGTACTAGAGGTCCCATTGGGCCACCAGGCATTCCAGGATTCCCTGGATCGAAAGGCGATGCGGGAACTCCAGGGCCTCCTGGCCCAGCTGGCATAGCAGTCAAGGGCCTCAATGGACCTACTGGGCCACCAGGGCCTCCAGGACCAAGAGGCAATGCTGGGGAGCCTGGCCTCCCAGGGCCCCCAGGGCCCCCAGGCCCTCCAGGCCAAGCAGCCCTGCCCGAGGACTTTGTAAAAGCAGGCCAAAGGCCGTTTGTTAGTGCCAATCAGGGAGTAACAGGAATGCCAGTGTCTGCTTTCACTGTTATCCTCTCCAAAGCTTACCCAGCTATAGGTACTCCTATCCCATTCGATAAGATTTTATATAACAAGCAACAGCATTACGATCCAAGAACTGGAATCTTTACCTGTAAGATTCCAGGGATATATTACTTCTCTTACCACATACACGTGAAAGGGACCCATGCTTGGGTAGGTCTATATAAGAACGGCACCCCTGTAATGTACACCTATGATGAGTACATCAAGGGCTACCTGGATCAGGCTTCAGGGAGCGCCGTAATCGACCTCACCGAGAATGACCAGGTATGGCTCCAGCTGCCCAATGCAGGCTCGAACGGGCTATACTCCTCTGAGTACGTCCACTCCTCTTTCTCAGGATTCTTGGTGGCTCCAATGTGAGCATATTCTCACCGAGCTAACACAAATCTGCTTGAAAAGGCATTCCCCAACTCCACCCCATCCCATGAAATGCATATGGAGGCAGGCTGAAAAAATGTGACTAATTTTAGTTTTCCAAAGTACAGGTCTGAGCTCTCAGATACGGTAAACATATGTGAAGATCCTCTTGAGTTTCTAGTCAGCAATCCTAAAACTCCTAAAAGTTTTCTGTGAACTCCTTCAGTATTTAAAAATTTCATCCTGATAAGCTAAAAAAAGATCACAAAAAACCCTGAAATGTGATGCGAAATCATGTCAAATTTGATTTCAGAAGCTCAGCATTTCCTTTTAAAAATAAGTCTGTTTCTGACAATTAACAGGAAAATTCCCAGGAAACATTTGGGAGATTTTATATATCTTTATGGGACTTAAATAGTTGGATATTCAAATTTTAAAAACACTATATACCTTAAGATCTTTCTGATGGTGCATTACTCGAAGGTTTAAGTGGCCCCTTTTGTCAATATCTAATCAAGTATACAGGTGCATATAGACTTTTTACACCAAAATATCAAGGTTAATCTGAAATGCAAGGTGCTTTAGTCATGAACCTTTTCAAATTTTTCTGTGGATTGCTGAAAGCTTTCTATATATCCTTTACAACTTGGAAATGGTGTCTAACCTATTTTATTTATTTGACACAAGTGTGATTAATTTGCTTTAATGACTTCTTGAGTCTTATATAATGTTAATATGATTTTGTGGGTTTATAGAGTATTAGCATATGTACCTTGAGCCTCCCATTCCAGTGAAATTGTAATATCAAGGGTTTCAAAATCTGACTAGAAATGAAAAGATATTTATTTATGCTCTGTACTGTATTTTAATGTTTCTGTTTAAAACTCATAAGCAGTGCCTCATGAAATGTTTTATCTACTCCTTATTTACAATGCAATAAAATAACATCAATAGATGATTATGTTGAATTTACTTGAAACCAGCAATTTGCTATTCTCAACCACTCTTTTAAGGGTTTTCATTTTACAAAGTTAATAAAAAGTAAAGTGATAAAGTGGTGGGTAGCTTTTGCAAGGGTCATGGATATAACCTTCTACTGGAGATGGGCATTTCCACACAGCCAAGCACTCACTGTGGACTGTGAAAAGCCATCAAACAGAACCACATGTGATCTACAGGGTGAAGGGCTGGTGACTGGGAACAGGAAAGTAAGAGAATCACCGAAGTCAGTGACACTCTTCTAGGAAGGAGAGAAGCAGGCAGCACAGAAACATGTAGTTTGAACAAATATTCTGCAGTTATTCACTGCCTTGACATGTTTCTAGTCATAATATTTAGGATCATTTTGATGGCTTAATGACATTAAAAGGCAGGCAAGAATTTTATGCCAATCAAACGAAACTTTTTTATTTTTCTCAGCGAAAAACACTGCCTGTGAGCATCCACCAGTCCACTGGCTGAATTAGGACAGTCCAGTTCAAGTCACTCAGGTACCATACTATAAAGGCATCTCTTTATGCCTTAGAAGCAATGTTTCTGTGTAACCCAAGCAAACCTGTTGATGGAACTGTAAAAGCTTGGGCTTGGGTTGGTGATCTCTGCTCCCATTCTGTGTGAGCTCAACCTGCTTTTAAGCATTACGAACAGAATTTTCACTCTTCCTCTCTGTCTGTAATTACTACACTAATGGTTACGGCTGTCACCAATCTCATTTCCAAGCCAAGAAAGACCAAATCCTGGGGTATCCACAAAAGGGTCCTATTGGTAAGCATGAAAAGACTGCATCTCTTAGAATACTAGTAATGATGGCCATTAAACAGATATGAAGAAAAGAAGCTCTTAGAATATAACCAGTATCAACTTTACAGCAATATCTAGGGCCAAATTAAATCCTAATTAAGGTACATAAAAAATAGGTACCTCCTAAGTAATTCATCAGATACACAGCATTGAGCAAACATCTAAAGCCTCTCTCCAAGAAATGGAGACATAGAGAATGAACTTGTGGACACAGCCGGGGATGGACAGGGCAGGAGAAGTTGAGAAAGTAGCACAAACATACATACACTATCCTGTGTAGAACAGATGACTAGTGGGAAGCTGCCACATAACACAGCTCAGCCTTGCACCCAGTGACAAGCTAGAGGGCCGGACGGGATGGGAGGGAGGCTAACGAGGAAGGGGGATGTACATATACACTCATGACTGATTTGTGCTGATGTATGGCAGAAAACTACTGCAACACTGTGAAGCAATGATCTTCCAGTAAAAAAATAAAAGAAATAAAGTCTCTCTTCACATTACTCACCTTTAAAAGCTGACATCTTATAATTATGTTGTATACCAGCAACTATGTCCTTCCAGAAATCAAATGGTTTTTGACCATTGTTCTGCTAAAGAAAAAAAACAAATCCAAATGTGACACATGTAATAATTCTGTTTTTAAGCATAGTAGAAAACACTTGACAAACAACTATAATATTACTGTACTGTAAAATNCATCTTATAATTATGTTGTATACCAGCAACTATGTCCTTCCAGAAATCAAATGGTTTTTGACCATTGTTCTGCTAAAGAAAAAAAACAAATCCAAATGTGACACATGTAATAATTCTGTTTTTAAGCATAGTAGAAAACACTTGACAAACAACTATAATATTACTGTACTGTAAAATAGGGATTCATGTTTTAGGAAATAGATTAATAAACTTCTCACTTTTCCAGATGTGATTGTAGAAAAATATCTTCCATGAAAATCATGGCTATAGAGATGTATATACATATGAAAATATTAATGTAACCCATATAACCCAAATAAAATAAAAATTTCCATGCATTATAAAGTCTAAACAATATACACTACTTTTAACACATGAACAAATCTACAATGTTATAGCTTAGGAGGTACCAGGATATGTTACTTTCTGTACCATGGCATCAATGGAGCTAAAAGGCCCGCAGCCTTAAAACTTTAAAAGCTGGTTACTTTACAATTCTGTGCACATTTACCTGAGTTTCAGTACACAAGAGCATTAAGTCTCTACAGGTGAGATGAATAAGGTTCCTAATCCAAAATTCAAATCATTTATGCTAAGTATTTTTTTTTTAAACCCAGAAAGCAAGTAAACCGGAAAATACACAACCCTATAGCCCCATGCTTCCTTGGAGATATTAACCAGTGTCCTTCTATATAAACAAAGACTAACTACTAGATAGTATTTAAATTATATCAAGCCCCAAATATTTAAAGACCGGTGCATTTGTTACAGTCACTATAAAATGAGAAGCTGACTCCATCCCAAAACAACTTCTACAAGCCAGAACTATGGCTCAACATAAACCTTCACAAACACATGACTGTAATTCTGATTCAAAAATAAACCATCATCTAGTCCTATCTGAATG
>SJYX01020332.1:187835-198673 GCA_006410675.1 Oreotragus oreotragus
TGTGTCCTCACATCATGCAAGGACACAGTGTATGCTTATCTTAGAAAAACTTAAAACCAATACAATATTATAAAGTAATTAACCTCCAATTAAAATAAATTTATATATATATAAAAGAAAAACTTATAAGCACAGCACAGGCACACTCTAGATCTTGGAGAGCAGAGGGTTTGAGTTATCCTCCTTGGCCTGAGGCTAGAATTCAAGCTGAGCCCTTCCTTGGCACTGACGGCACTTTTGAATCTGCTGTCCCTGGGCAGAAGACACTTCGGAGGACCCACGTCACATCCCCTTGGTCCAGGGCTGACCCCAGCCACAGCTGTGCTGGACACCACTGTCCTTCCTCAAGCCACACCTGTGTCATTCCCTCTCTGGAAGCCTCTAGAGCCCATGTGGCAAGCCTCAACAGACAGGTCAGGAATCAGTGAATGCAGGCCCCAACTTCCTGTCCCTCGGGTTGACAATTCTGGGAAGTGCTCTCTGTGCTTCTCCTCAGAAGTCCTGGTGGAATCCAGGCGCTTCTCTGTTCTTTCCTTTCACGTCACACGCTCACTGCTATCTTGCTCCGGCAGACTGCAGGCAGGAGCGACCACTCCACTCTGAGCACAAAGCTCACAGAGTCCTCTCTCCTGAGAACGCCTGGTACAAAGAGGAATCGAGCAGAATCAACAGGTGGAGCCGGATTTCAGTTTAATGTAAGGGAGGACTTTCCAAATGGTCACGATTACTTCTGTGCAGATTATTACAACTGCCCACCCCCTTCCTCCATTTGTAGGCTAAGCATGAGGTTCTGGAACACAGCGGTCTTGTGATTTAGTGTCTACTACGCACAATTTCCAGTATATTGTAGGCACTCAATAAATGCTTGTTGAATGATCCAAAAATTGAATGGATTACAGTCAACCTTTGAACAACACCAGGTGTGAACCGCACAAGTCCACTTTTATGTGTATTTTTTTCAACACGTAAATAAATACAATAAATACTATAGCAATACACGATCTGTGACCTGCAGTAAGTTGAACCCACAGATGCAGAAAGTGAGACAGGGAGGAACTCCAATTAGGGAGAGCTGACAATATAGTACTCAAGATTTTCAACTTCTTGAGGTAAGTGTCCCTAATTCCTGAGTTGCCCAAGAGTTAGCTGTATGTTGGAAAGAAGCAGCATCACGGTAAATTAAGAGAAAACATTCCGTAAGGTCCAGATGTTTATCCCTTTAAATGTTACCTACTTAACGCCCTCACATCTTCATGTCAAATTATCAAGAATATAAAAGAAAGAAAGTCAAGTTCTGTTAATTCACAAACTGGTTGCATAGGTGTGTATGTCCTTCTCCTCAGTTAAGAAGACTATGGTGGTCATAGTCTTCTTCTTTTTTTTACTTTTTCACAGCTAGAACTGTTGGGGGGAACATCTCAGACTAGTTTTCATTCTTAAGAAAGGTTAGGATGTCTTTGTCAGTATGAGGAAAAGCAAGTATTATATAGAGTGAAGTAAGCCAGAAAGAAAAACACCAATACAGTATACTAACGCATATATATGGAATTNGAAGAGACTTTCTAAAATACCATGTTATTGAAGAGCAATTTTCTTTCCTAGACAAACCACATCCTAAAATTAAATGAAGAGTATCATCTCTGTCTTATTGTTAATTTTAGTAAAAAATTATTTAAGCATATAGCTATTATAATCCTGTCTCTTATACACATCTAGATGTGTATAAGAGACAGCGATTATACAGAGTGAAGTAAGCCAGAAAGAAAAACACCAATACAGTATACTAACGCATATATATGGAATTTAGAAAGATGGCAACGATAACCCTGTATGCGAGACAGCAAAAGAGACACAGATGTATAGAACAGTCTTTTGGACTCTGTGGGAGAGGGAGAGGGTGATATGATTTGGGAGAATGGCATTGAAACATGTATAACATCATATATGAAATGAATCGCCAGTCCAGGTTCGATGCAGGATACTGGATGCTTGGGGCTGGTGCACTGGGACGACCCAGAGGGATGGTACGGGGAGGGAGGAGGGAGGGGGGTTCAGGATGGGGAACACGTGTATACCCGTGGCAGATTTGTGTTGACGTATGGCAAAATCAATACAATATTGTAAAGTAATTAGCCTCCAATTAAAATAAATTTATATTAAAAAATAAAGAACAACAAAAAAAAGAATTTGGAGAAAAGGGAGAAGACGGCCCCCATCTCTGCCCACACTGCTATGCTGTCAGACCACATGACACGCCAGGGCTGCAGGGACCAGGACAGTGGACACAGATTCCCAAGGCTCACTACCCGCAGTGCATCTAATCTCGGTCTGTGATACCAGAGTGACCTGCCTGGACCAGCCAGCTGGTATAAGTGGACCTGCCCAGTTCAAACCCATGTTGTTCACCTCTAGTTACAACTGCCTACATCTGGACAGGTGGCACAGTGGTAAAGAACCCACCCGCCAATGTGAGAGGCACAAGAGACGCAGGTTTGATCCCTAGGTCGGGAAGATGCCCTGCAGTAGGAAATGGCAACCCGCTCCAGTAAATTCCATGGACAGAGGAGACTGGCGGGCCACAGCTCACAGAATCTCAAAGAGATGGACGTGAATAAGCATGCATGCTTGTACACATACATCTGGAGAGACCACAGGAGTCCTCCTTACCACTTGAATAAAAAGTAAATCTACCCATTTAACTTCCTAGCATTGTGAGCTGAGACGTGTGAAAGCATTCTACACCTAACCCCGAGGTGAAATCTGTTTTTCCTATCAGCTTATTTTATTAAAATAACACATACTTCCTGACGTTTTCTTCTCACTATGAGAAAACAAACCACCCAAAGACAGCAAATATGACAAATAAAAACACGATACCAATAAGGAATAACTCCAACTATTTTCCAGTTACTATATTTTCAAAAGGAAAATAGGTGTATTTCAAAACTGTAGTATGGGAGAAAATGACCAAAAAAACCTAGAACAAATGAAAAACTAACAAGACTTTTAATGAGGTCTATCTGTTTATAAGTGTTTTAATCATTCTTTATTAATTTATGCACATCCGTTGTCTATAAGTAATTTTTGAAAAATCTTTTCATGTTTGTTCATGGTAAAACTCTTTAAGGATAGTCGGAAAAAGCTGTGTAAAATCACTCGCAATAAAGGGGGGAATAAAAGACAATGGTAGAAGATATCGGGGAAGGCAATGGCACCCCACCCCAGCACTCTTGCCTGGAAAATCCAATGGATGGAGTAGCCTGGTGGGCTGCAGTCCATGGGGTCGCTAACAGTCGGACAGACTGAGCGACTTCACTTTCACTTTTCTCTTTCATGCATTGGAGAAGGAAATGGCAACCCACTCCAGTATTCTTGCCTGGAGAATCCCAGGGATGGGGGAGCCTGGTGGGCTGCCGTCTATGGGGTCACACAGAGTCGGACACAACTGAAGCGACTTAGCAGCAGAAGATACTATAAATGGCAGTAAAGAAAACAATTCTAGAAAATAGGAGAGGTGAGGAATATGAATGTGGGGAGAAGCGGGGAACAGAGAAATAAAAGGACTGTGCAGGTAATGAATTAATAAAAATACAGAACAAGTAATGTATTATTCCTAAGTGCTAAGTCTTTGTTACTCCAGAACAAGTAAAAGGTGAATCAATAAAAACGTTAAATAAAACAGAACCAACTGCCAAAGAAAAACCAGACACACATGGGAAATAATACATCCAATTTCTATAAAACCACAGCTGCTGTCTTGTGCATCCTGCCCAGCAGGGGGCAAGGACGGTCTGCTCTGTGTCCTGATGTCACAGGGTCAAGGTCCAAAACAACAGGGGAGGGAATGGCGGCGCTGCCCCCCACAGGAACCGTACCTGACCGGAAGGCCATCCCCACCGGGTCCGGCACGAAGTGCTTCCACTCCTTCCTGCCGAACTTCTCCGCCAGCGCCTCCGGAGACAGCATCTTGGTGCCGTGGCTGGCCCTGGTTTGAAGAGATGAGGCACATGGTTCATCGGCGGTTTCCTTGAACACTCGCTCCTCCAGCCTTGCTATTATTAACTTATTAATTCACTCTAATACTACTAAAGGGTTTTTTAAGAAAAAGGTTTTCAACTGGATGACTTCCCTATTTAGGATCCTATAAGGTATCTCTTTTTTATTATGTTATTTCTTAAATTCTATTTTTAAAATTTTTATTGGAGTATAGTTGTTTTATAATGTTGTACTGCAAAGTGAATCAGCGACACATAAACATATATCCCCTCTTTTTTGAAAGGCATTTCTCTGAACAGCTCTTTTTCTTCCTCCATTTCACCCCTCAACCAGCAAGGATCAGGAGAAGCACACTCTGAGGTCAATGCTGTGATAGGTGCCCTAGACCAATCTATAAACTACTACTTCTCTGGGAGAAAACGGACAAGCCTTGCCTAAGAAGTTGTCCATTAACCATGCAGATAAGACTTGTCTAATGGAACAAAGAGGAAACAACTGCAGGGACTAGGTGGGAAGCTGGCCTATGGGGAGGAGAGAGTGCAACAGTCAGAGCAAGAGCTGAGGCCTGCAGGAGGAGAGATGTGCCTGGTACCTAGGGCTGTGCAAGCACAGGGACTATGAAGATGAAGATGGGGTAGTAATATGTCACTGAAGGACATAACATAGCTAAAAACACAATGGGAGACAGTAGGATGAACGTGGCAAAACCTGGAACAGGAAGACAAGAAAGTAGCTATTTTTTTGTGCTCAAAATACTGCTTTCACATCGGTTGGACCTGGTTAAGGGAATCTTACCCTATAGAAAAACAGTTAATATTTCATGTAGTTTACTGTGAGAAATTATAATGCTAGGGAGTATCATTCTTCTTTTCTTGGCTGTGGTAGCAAAGCAAAATGAAGAAAATGGAAATGAAATAAGAAAGGCAAATGGAAGAAAAATCACAATTAGGATCCTTTTTATAGCGAGGTTAACATTTACATAATAAAAGCTATATTAAAGGTGGAGGAATCTTGAGCAGTAAATACGAAAAGGTAGTCGTTTGAAAGCAGGCATCAAGGATATAAACTTATAAACTAAGAAGGAGCTGGCCAGTTAGCCAAACTTGAATGGAGATGGTCAGACCTTAGGGAAATGATGTTGGGAATGGGGACAGACAGACAGACAGAACAAAGAAAGAAGCAAAGTTGCAGAGTGATTTCTATTCTTTTAACCATGACTGAAGATAGCCAAGTATACTGTAAGAATCTGAAAGGGACATTAAAGGTCACGGTCAAAGCTGCATTGTGTGTATGTATGTATATGTGTGTGTATGTATGTATATGTGTGTGTGTATATATTGGAAAGGCAATGGCAACCCACTCCAGTACTCTTGCCTGGAAACTCCCATGAACACAGGAGCCTGGCAGGCTGCAGTCCATGGAGTCGCGAAGAGTCAGACACGACTTCACTTTCACTTTCACTTTCAAGCATTGGAGAAGGAAATGGCACCCCACTCCAGCATTCTTGCCTGGAGAATCCCAAGGATGGGGGAGCCTGGTAGGCTGCCATCTATGGGGTTGCACAGAGTCAGACATGACTGAAGCAACTTAGCAGCAGCAGTGTGTATATATACATCTATGTTTATTTATACATACAAATGAATACATACACTTATATCTCTAGCTGCCTGAGGGAAAAAGATGAAATGAATTACAAAATTATCAGAAGTGGAACGACATCTGCTCCAGCTAGCTCCACCTTAGGGGACAGTCTGGGTAGAGGGTGAGCCAGTACTGTACAAAAGGAATGATGCACCCAAAGGGATGAGCATCCTCTTCTTGGATTCCAACTGAGTCAGCATAAATAATAAATCACACAAATGCACAGCCCCATTAACTTGCCTGCACTGTCAGTTTTGAAAGGAAAATAGACGCTTACCTCATGGTACCTTTTGTAAAGCACAGAGCCATGATGGCAGCTGCTTTTCCATTGCTCGCCCTGTGCTGCGCTAAGTCGCTTCACCCGCTCCGTGCTGCGCTAAGTCGCTTCGCCCATTCCGTGCTGCGCTAGTCGCTTCGCTTGCGTGCAACTCTTTGCGACCGTATGGACTGTAGCCTGTCAGGCTCCTCTGTCCATGCTTGCCCTTCTCTTATTAACACTCAAAGTGTCGGACTCACCTTCCCTGGTGGCTCAGATGGCAAAAAATCTGCCTGTGATGCAGGAGACCCAGGTTCAATCCCTGGGTCAGGAGGATCCCCTGGCAAAGGGAATGGCAATCCACTCTAGTATTCTCGCCTGGAGAACTCCATGGACAGAGGAGCCTGGTGGGCTATAGTTCATGGGGTTGCAAAGAGTCAGCAACTAACACTAACTAACTAAGAAGAGGAAAGGAAAGGGAGTCAGCACTAAGCTCGGGAGGGGGAGACACTGATGAAGGCTGCCACTGCTAAGTCACTTCAGTCGTGTCCGACTCTGTGCGACCCCATAGACGGCAGCCCACCAGGCTCCCCCATCCCTGGGATTCTCCAGGCAAGAACACTGGACTGGGTTGCCATTTCCTTCTCCAATGCTTGAAAGTGAAAAGTGAAAGTGAAGTCGCTGAAGCCTGAAGGAATCTAGAAACACTTCCAGAAGCTAAGATACAACATGAGTCCTGCGTGATGGGGGCAAATTTGGACAAGTGGAAGAAAGAGGTGTGCCTAAGCCACCAAGTCTATCCCATGTCAATTCTTTCCTTCTTCCTTAATAAAGAGTGCTTCAGGTTAACATGATAAAATCCCCAGGCTCTTTTGCAGTAGAGGCGGTCAAAAAACAAGTTAACATTCTACTGTATTTCCTATGCAAATATTTCTGATAAGCTAAATTTAAAGAATTAGATTTTTCAATCTAATGTTCCCAGATTTATATTTAAATGGCTCAAACGATTCCTACAAAGACCTGCAGGCACACAGACAATCTCTCATCTGATTGACTAAAGTAATAATCTTATTTAATCCATACCTTAACAGTCTAATCCTACATGGTAATAAAAGAGTAAAGTTTCAACACCACAATTAAATTCTATTACCTGAGCACGGTGCCATTATCTGCAAGTTTAATGAAGTTCCCATCTTCCAGATCCAGTGCCAAGCCCTTGCAACTGAAACAGAAAAGTCTGATTAACCATCAGTTCGCATACTTATTAATACTTAANTAAATTCTATTACCTGAGCACGGTGCCATTATCTGCAAGTTTAATGAAGTTCCCATCTTCCAGATCCAGTGCCAAGCCCTTGCAACTGAAACAGAAAAGTCTGATTAACCATCAGTTCGCATACTTATTAATACTTAACTCAAGAAATAATAAGTTATATTTTCAAAAAGTCCTAATACTAAAAAAAGACTCTCCAACCCAGGTGAATAACATGTTAATCAAACAAGTAAGCTCTTGAATTCTAAAATTCAAGAATTCTAAAATTAAATATCCTCAGAGCAAGTACACGAGGAAAGCTGCTATGTGGGCAAACCAAGGACAGCATTATTTAGTGTCTAAACTCTTTGAGCTGAGGAAAAAAAAAAAAAAAACTCAGAACAAAAAATGAGCACCATTGTATGCCTCTCCTAAAATGTACAAATGATTTTCATTAAATAAAACACACACAAACACACATTCATATTTCACAAGTTAAGATCTTAGCCAGAATCTTTTCTGTACTCTTTAGACTCTGCCTCAATTTAGGTCAGGCTATAAGAACTAGCCCTCTGGGCTAGGCATATTATTGAAAACCACTACAAGAAAGTCAAACACTAAGTTTTAAGTTCTTCACTGTAAAAGACTTATGGGATTTGGGAGGAAAAGTGGGTTCAGAGTCATTATTATGAGTAATAAAAACAAGAAGGCATAATGGTCACCAAATACCAACAGAATGAAAAGGACAGGGTACTTTACAAGAATTACTTACTTTGGTCCACAGTAACATTTCCATAGGAATTTCATATAGCAAAATGTGTCTGTTTCTTCCCTTCCAGAAAGGGATAAATCAAAAAGGACTAACCAAACACTGGAAGAATGCGTAACAGATGAACACTGTTGCTCTAGAATTATTTCTGGATGTATTTTTCATGGGTTTCAGGACAACTGTTAATTTTTAACTGAACAATTTAAAATATTTTAGTAGGACTTTTGTTTTACTGGTTAAATGAGGAAGAAAGACAAAGGAAACTTGGGGAGTTGAGACTCCTAAGCCAGGAAGGGAGTAAGCTGTCAAGAGTCTGTTATAGGAATATCTACCCAAATTACACAAAAACAGATGTCCTAATTCAGACATTTATTAAAAACATGGGAATTCCCAGGTGGCACAACGGTAAAGACTCTGCCTGCCAACGCAGGAGACGCCAGAGATACAGGTTGGATCCCTGGGTCGGGAAGATCTCTTGGAGCAGGAAATGGCGACCTGCTCCAGTATTCTTGCCTGGAAATTCCAGCACAGAGAAGCTTGACAGGCTATTGTCCGCAGGGTTGAAAAGAGTTGGACACAAGTGAGTGCACACACGTGCACACACACACGCATTCAAAGCATGATGATTTCCACCTCTTTTCACACAGTTCTGTACAGGAAGGGCAATAAAATAATTTTTTAATAAAAGATGTACATTTTAGAGACAGTTCTTAATCTCTGAAACTCTTCATAATGACAGACTTGACCCATGCAAAAATACCCAAATTAGTCACATTCGCTCTTAATTTTCATACTTAACTAAGCAGGTCTAAAAATAGAAAGGACTTTAATTCATCAAATATAAAACTTTTAGTACAGAAGGCATTCTGTCCTTCGGCTCAACTTCACATTTCATTTTCTGTCTCCATGGAAGAGGAAGCATTAAAATTTTATCCACAAGAATTAAAAACCAGAGGGAATGTACAGACCTTTAAAAAAAAGCTGCTTACCAGAAATCCCAATCCTCTGGGGTCACCGTGAGCAATCCCTTGTCATACCCTTTCTCCTTGACCAGGAACTGAGCAAAGCTATTATAAATGAGCTGTTAAAAGAAAGGAAAAGAGATGAAATGTAAATTTCACCATTCCTTCTTAACTTCACAGGCCTGAAGACCTAATGGAATCAGCCAGGAGACAGGTGGGAAAGAATCTGTATTATCTGTTAATTGTGAAGCTCGGCAGGCTAACATTCCTCCCAGGAATTTATGCACCCCTGCGAGCCCCAGGTAGCTGCTGTCTTTTTTACATTATCAATGTACAATTATACAACCAAGGACAATTATTAACATTATTCCTGAAGCCTAATGGGTTGGAGATCATTAAGACTTGACAAAGCTTTGTAAATTGATTTAACACTTCATCAGATGATAAACATACTGACCACTCTACATCCACCCTCTGTCCATCCTTTCCAGAAGGCTCCATGGCAGCTGATAATGCTACTTCATATACTTGAGCCCCACACAGTGGAGGCCACCCCACTGGCCCAGACCTTGGCACAATCTAAATCGGTGTGCAGTTACTTTCCCCTGTCAAGGAAACCTAACACACACCAATCACAATCTGCCATGTCAGCTTTAGCTCGCTTACCTCTCCCTAGAGAACAGGACCCTCTGTCCCTATCAGGAAATTTCCAACCTCCTAGCCAATCAGACCCTGTTTTTGCGTTGCCTCATCTAACACTATAAAACACTGGTCATGCCCAAAATCTCTGGGGAAGAGTGCTCCACTGCTTGTGGGGCCACTGCATCCCCCAATCCATGAAACGTTTTCTCTAAATGAAGGGACATCAAATGTATTACTACTTTTATTTTTGTCACTTGACACAGGGGAATCTCCCTTGTGGCTCAGCTGGTAAAGATTCCGCCTGCAATGTGGGAGACCTAGGCTCGATCCCTGGGTTGGGAAGATCTCCTGGAGAAGGGAAAGGCTACCCACTCCAGTATCCTGGCCTGGAGAATTCCATGGACTGTACAGTCCATGGGGTCGCAAAAAATTGGGCATGACTGAGCAACTTTCCTTTTCTTTCTTCTACAGGGGAATCTCAAAGAGAAATACACATGAGGACCAAGCAGGTAATCTACAGGCGGAATCACGGGGACTCTCTTTTTTTTTTTTTTTTAAATCAGCAAGAGGATTTATTAAACCGGCGCGCCGGGGTTCGATCTTCCTTGAAAAGAACGAACTCCGATGCTAGTTACAAAGCAGTTTTTATACACCAAAAGCTATAAGCAGGTATAGGTGGGGTGAAGACGATCTCAGCAAACTGATTGGTGGGCATAACTTGACCTTTACAGAGATAGGTCTGAAAGCTATCAGGCTGTAACGGCTAACCGACCACCTCATACCTTGCGGCGGTTTAGCCAATTTTCTAGAAAGGATTAACAGAAAAACAATTACCCAGGGGGTCCCTTCTAAGGCCAGGAAACTAGACTATAGATTATCAGATAGAGGGCAGGTTCCTTTTCCATGAGTCATGACTAGCCCTTGAGAAACAGAACAAAGGGTAGTTTTAAAATTTAACTTTTTCTCTTCATTCCCCTCTTCTTTTTGTCTAGATTTCAATCTTGAAATCATATGTTTGGTACATCACTTAATGATGCCGGAATATCTTTTCATTTTTGTGCAAAGCATAACACCTAGCTATTTGAGGCATGCTTAGCTTCAGTGAACAGAACATAGTTACCGGACATCTATACTTTTAACAGGGTGGCGGGACAGAGAGCTCAGGTCATGCCTGGGCTAAAGCCCAGGGCATGCCTAAGGGCCCTGCGATAACGCATGAGCAGCTCCCAGGACTTAACCCTTCACGGGCGGTCCCCCGCAGCTCCCCCGTCTTCAATCTTTAAAAGCTCTAAAAGATGTCTGTGTTGTAACATGTTCCGG
>SJYX01020332.1:203993-237766 GCA_006410675.1 Oreotragus oreotragus
AAAAAACAGACTCACAGTACACGAAACAAAAAACAGACTCACAGTACACGAAACAAAAAAACAGACTCACAGAATGACGCTCGAGCGTACCTCCGAATCCAGTAGTCCAGGAGATCTGGGAGAAGCGAGGGATCCCGGACGAGCCCCCAAAATGTTAGGCCCCAAACGGCCTAATCACGGGAAACGTCGCTTCTCAGATCACCAAGACTCGAATTCGATGCAATCAGCAAGAGGATTTATTAAACCGGCGCGCCGGGGTTCGATCTTCCTTGAAAAGAACGAACCCGGGGACTCTCTTTTTATCCACTGTAAGAAAAGCTGAGGGGAAAGAAAAAAAAAAAAAAAAAAAACCAACCAACCTCTGGAAGCAAGCATAAGAGAAAATGCTTTGCTGACTGTCGACAGATTTCATTCTCAACAACAAAATTCCAGGTTTTTTGAGACTGAACAGTGTCCAAGAGGACACACAGAGTATCCTGAACTTCTTCTGCAGATGTTAGCCCATGACAGGTTTCAACAGCACTGGAATGGCACAGAGGGGAAGTGGGAATAGATACAGCAGGAAGAGAGGAAGGTCTCCCTGAGGGAGTGATGTTCACACTGACACCTGCAGGACAGAGCAGTTAGCTGGGTGAATCCACGGGGGAGAGGGCCACACAAGTCCAGGGGACACACAGCTAAGTTGGGGATTGGGGTAATGACTGTCAGGAGATGAGTACAGAGAAAGCAAAGGCTCCTCGTCAAATAGAGCTGCTTCCTGTCATAAAGCTAATGAAAATGGCTATACGTGTACCCCACACAATGTGACCCTGATCAAGTCAAAACTGTGTACAAACAGTCCTCAACCCTGGAGGTGAGTCAGAATCACAGGTGATAGTTCTTAAAACCACCCAGAAATTCTAAGCCTACAGGACAGGGTGGGGCCCCTACCAAATTCCTGAAACTCCGAGACGATTGAAAATCACTGACTTCTATGTTATATGAATTTTCACTCATATGAATTATCACTCATAAAATGTACTGAGTCACTAGAAGGTACAAAGTACTATGGACAAAAAAAAAAAAAAAAAGTACACGTCATGATCCTGCCTGCAAGAAACCAGTGCCCCGGGATTAACAGATGTAAATCCCATGTGTAATGTAAATCCTCAGATGCTTAGAGGAGCACATGGCATACAAGTAAATTCAATTTAGGTATTGCTATTATCTTCAGTCATGTGCTGGTTTAAAAAAAAAGGCCTGACTCATAGCCTTTGTTCATTTTCATGGTACAGATACCCACTACCATGGCCCGTTTCAAGCTACCAATGGTTACTGCACACCATTAGACTTGCCTCTGGTCAAGGTAAGTATTTTCAGCCTTGGACAACTGGAATTTCTTACCCTTTGGCAATATTGATCAAGACACGGATATGTGATTCTAATAAGGTCAGATTCCTTCCCAAAGCAAAGAGCCCTTTCCAATAGGGCTGCCTATGGGAGCGCCCACAGCTGTATTTGGAGGAGAAGGTTCTATAATAGGAGGGAATGGGGTCAATGTGTAAGGAGAAGCAGAGAACAGCAGTGCTGAGAAACACAGGGAAGGCTGTGTCTTTGAAAGCCCTCTTCCAGTCCTAAGCCCTTGGCCCCTGAATCTTTCCCTTAAATTAACGTTGACTCACCCCAGAAGCCCTCATGGCACAGGGCCTCCACCACCCACCCCTTCCTCTCCCAGTCTTAGGGGCTAACTTACTTTCCCAACAGTCTCACCTGACTAATGATCATGCAGAATCCCCAGAGGTTGCAAACTGGTGCCCTGCAGGTCATAGGCAGACCACAAATTATATCTGGTTCCCACTGAAGGATGCCAGATAAGATATGAAACTCCTAGGTCAACTGCATTTTCGGCTAAACAGCAAATAATGTTTTAATATTAAGCATATCCCATGAGACAGTTGGAACACACATACAGTAAAAATGTTTTTGTTCTTGAAACTTACAATTGAACCAGATATCCTGTATTTTTCTTCGCTGTATCTGGCAAACCCATAATTCTGCTGTGTTCTGAAAATGAGCTGGCACTGAAAAAAACTGACAGACTTCTCACACAAGCTTCGATTTCTAACTTGTCTTGAGAGAATTAGATCTGGCAAGACTGAGCCTCTACGCCCCACGACAAATGCTGGCAGATGAGCTGGCTGTGTATGTGCATTCCCCTGGCTGCCAGAGACCCCCACGTTCCCCGTCGCACATTCAGGTTAACTGCCTGGCCCCGAACACTCCTGAGTCTGCAAGTCCAGGACAACACCTGTGTCATCATTTCTAGGATGTTTTTCCTGAGCCCCATTTGAGGTGACGCACCCAGTTTCATATCTGCATAACACTCTGCACCTATTAACTGGCTTCCCAGGTGGCGCTAGTGTTAAAGAACCCACCTGCCACTGCAGGAGACACAGAGACTCTGGTTCAATCCATGGGTTGGGAAGATCCTCTGGAGGGAGGGCATGACAATCCACTCCAGTATTTTTGCCTGGAGAATCCCAAGGACAGAGGAGCCTGGTGGGCTATGGTCCAAGGGTCACAAAGAGTCGGACATGATTGAGGCGACTTAGCACACAGCACACTGTACTTACTAAATATGCCCATGAGGCACTCAGTGATCCACCACGCAAACACCACTGCCAGTATCTTCTGCCATTCCCCACCTTCTGCTTGATACCCAGCAGATCCAGGTGCTGTTTCTCATCTCTTGGTCCTTGCCTTGGCCATATTTCCTCTGCCTCAAATGTTCCTCTTTGCCTTCTCACCTGCAATTATCACTCCTGTGCTGGGACCCAGTTTAAGCATCACTCACTCCAAGGTCTCCCTTTGGGGCTTTGCAGCACACAGAAAGCTTGTGGTAGGCAGCAGAAACCTGCCGGCCAGCCCACCGTGCTGGGTGATCCTGCACAAGCTACTTATCCTTTCTGTGACGGTGTCCTCATCTCTAAAGGAGGTTAATAACATCTACCTCATACGGCTGTTCTAAGGATCAAACCAGTTTGTATCAGCAGAATGCTTATTAGAATAGTGACTGTGAGTGCCATATTCAGTTACTGAAATAACTATTATTTATTCAATCGTTTCATAATTATTTACTGAACTCTGCATGTCCAGAGTCAGCTTGGCACACAGAACACACAATAAAGTCACAGATACTGAGGTCAAAGGGTCACGGCTCTAGGATCTAGAGGAAGGTTCCAACAAGTAAATAGGAAAAATTCAAGGCAGTGTGTAAGTGCTATGAGAAATTAAGGTTTTATGGAAAACTGGAGGTAGGATCAGGATAAGAAGGTAAACTTTAGGGGGCCCAGGCTACTTAATTTGAGACCTGCCAGATGAGGGGTCAGTGTGATGAAGAAAGGAGGGCCCCAAGCAGAGGTAACAGCCAAGCATCAGCAAAGGTCAGGCAAGCTGCCGTCAGCACAGGAGCCCAAAGCTCACCTTCCAACATCCTTACCCATTACAAGGCCACCTGAAGACTTGTGTGTTATCTCTGTACTCCTAACTCTATTATGGTGCTCAGCACACAGAAAGGTTTCTGAACCAAACAAAGAAAATGCACCAGATTACTGTTTTCAACCTTTAAATATCACTTATATCTGAAGCTTGTAGTAAAGAACTCTTGCTTTGGGGAAATCTTGGATTCTGAAATTGTACGCTCACACATGCACAAAATTGACTTTTAACAATTATTTCCTTCAAAAGAAGGTGACTAGAGAGGAAGTGCAAGAAAATGTTAATCAGGGGGAAGATCTGAAAGGCAAAAGAAGGAAAATACGAATCAAAGACCTAGTTGAAGTAGTGCCCAGAGAATCGAGGAGAAAAGTCTCCTTAACTCTCAACACGAGGAGGGAAACATCTGTACTGTGGGAAAGCAGGAACACGCAACATGAGAACAGTTCACTTTTTAAAAAAAACCATCTGTACACAGAAAACAGGAGTAATTCACACACTGTTTTGACCTTTGCCCAGTACCCAAACTGCGAACTGGGGCAGTGAACCTCATCTTAATGAGGAGCTGCCCTGGCTGATGTCTGCACTTGGCGCTCTATCCTAAGTGGTCAGGTTGGACAATGATTCCAGTACTAACTACAAAAGCCACCACGTGTATCAGAAACAGCTCTCAGCGTTATATATCAATTACCTTTTTAATCCTTGCAACAACCTTTCCAGGTAAATCCAATTATTAGCCCAGTTTTACAGTTGAGGAAACTAAAACTAGACACAGGTTAAGTAATTTGCCCAAGGTCACAGGGCTAGTAACAGGAGTAGTGCCTTAAGATAGGCAGTTTGGCTGCAAAATCCTGGCTTTGAAGACCATAGCCAGTTTTTTTTTTTTTTTTTTTTTTCTGTTTTGGATACTTAGATCTTTGACTTACCAAAACAACAACAAAAAAAATGTTTATTTCTCAAAATCAGTTTCCATGTGAAACTAAAGGAATGGGGGAGGGAGTACAATTCACTTAAGGGTACAGATAGGGAATCATACACACTCCACTTCCTGCTCCTTCCCTAAGTGCAGGAAGGGCTGTTGTTAGGATTAAAACTTGCGTGGAGCATGGAGTAGATAAGCAATACTTGGTTCTTTCTCTTGGTAAAAGGCAAAATTAGGGCTAAGATCTTAATGACTTTCCGGTTAGTCTTCTTTCCAATACACCACACAATTTTCCCCAGACGGCAGTATTTAAAAACTGACAGGTGGTCGCATGAAGTGCAAAAGAAAAAAAATCCAGCCAAAGACGAAGACAAAAGTCGCTAACCAGGTGGCTGTGTCAGCGCTCTGCTGGTAGCCAGAATGATTTGCTGAGACGTTCCAAAACTGGGGATCTGCAAAGGACACCCCGTTTCCCCGGCCCCGCCCTTCCTCTGCCCCAGGAACCGCTTCCCCAATCCAATCTTGCACACCTTGTCTTTCCTTCGTCCCTTTTTTCCCCTACCCATCTCTCAAACTAGGCTATGGGCTGGGCCAAAGAAGCCGGTGCACAGAGCAAAGGCGGAGACGGAGTGGGCAGGGGGCAGGTATGCACGCTTCCTTCCGCCCCGCCTTGCGGCGGGAGGCCGAGTTGTGCGCAAAGGCGCGGCGGCTGCAGGGCCCCGGCGACGCCCGCCGCCGCCGCCTAAGCGGGGAGGAAACTCGAGCCCGCGCCACCATGGAGGCTGCACGCCGGGCGCCCCGGCAGCCCGCGCCACTCACCCGGGCGCTCTCGGGCAGGTTGTAGCAACACAGAGTGTGGTCCAGGTCGAAGCCGACCACGTCGCAGGCGGCCAGGGAGAAGTGCTGAGCCATAGTTGCGCGCGGAGCTCCAGCGACTGCGTGGACGCCGGGAGGTGGCGAAGAGCACGCGGGCGGGACGCTGCGGGACTCCCCGGCGGGACGCGGCGGAGCGGGGCGGGGCTCCGGACGCCGCACGGCGGCCCCGCGCGCTTCCCGCGCCCGCGAGCCCCGCCCCCGACCACGCTTCTCTCCGCCCCTGGCAGCCGGCCTTCCAGGCGCCCAGCCTTCGGGTGACACCCCCAGGCCGCCTCCCGCCGCATTGTTACCGCTCTGATCCCCGCCCCGAAGTCCGAAGGCGGGATATGGCCAGGAGCGGAGCCACTGCTGCAGGGACTGGGGGCGTCGCTAAGTCCCTGTTGGTGCGTAGCCTTTGCCACAAAATTAACTCGGGCTCCCCAGCGTTATCAAAACACCAGGGAAACCGCGAGACTGCCAAGTTACACCTGACTCTTTACTCTTGTGTGCGAAATCATATAAGATTTTGGAGAAAATGTTATCCACTAATACCCCTCTGCCCCAGGTAGCCTATAATTTGGAAGATTATTTTTTTGTCCGCGAGATCTCTAACCATGGATTGAGTCAAAAATTTTGCATCCCTTAGTAAATTCCTATTTCTAAGTAAAATGGGGGACTTCAACACTTCACCCCCTGGAGTGTATTAGAAAATAAATTTGTTAGAAATCGTGAAGGACCATTTTTGCAAAGTGATGATGATTAAGGAAACCAATATTCGTTGTTATTTGATTATCTTACTTTTATTATGAAGAATTTTTCCTATGAAAGGACTTTAGAAACTTCCTAAAACATGCTGCAGAAAAGAAAACTTTATGCAAAGAAGTTTTAAAATTTATACAATATACAGCAATTTGAATGACAATGTTCTCAATTCGCTCAAGGACTCTGTATAGCGAGTATCATTTTAGATGCAAGGAAGAAAAGTTAATTCATTATGTACAGTGGATGCTCAAGGCATTTAATTCTGAGAACTCCTGGATATGAAGGGCTAGGACTCTGAGATTTTTTGTTTACAAGAGAAAAGACAAATATTGACATTAAAAAGAGAATATAAATGTATTATATTTGTACTGCCTTTGTTTTAAATTTAAAGGAAGACTTTGCCCAAAGGGAAAAAAATCAATAGTCATGACATAATGAAAATATAATAGATTGAGAATTATACTTAACCCTTACAAATACTAATCCTTATGAGGCTAATAGACCAATTAAGGAATTAATTTAGTACAATAAATAGTTCAATCTGGTAGGAAACTTATTGTACCCAGTGGACCCATTTGAATAAATTAATAACTTGTTCCATTATGACTTGTGAAAGCCCCAAACAAATCTGTCTGGACTAGGAACAGGAAGGAATCCTCAAGAAAATCGAGGTATTCACTGGCTAAAGCCCAACAGCCGTGTCTTTAATATCTGTGAATCAAAATAGAAAAAGCTATATTATTTCATCACTTGAGCCTGTTTCTTTTCCGTGAGTCTGTTAGCCATAGAATTGACCTTAGCATTCTTTTTTGGCCCCTTCAGCAGAGTGTGTCCCAAGATCACACTACAGGGAGACTACGCATTGAAGGCCTCAAGTCTCCTTGAGGGATATTTTGTTTTACTGTGGGACTAGGCATTTCAGGGACTTCTCTTAGTAATGTGAATGTACACATGCATGCATTGCTAGAAGGAAGAGTATGAAAGAATTGGTTTTTCATGGCCTAAGTGGTCATGATCCTGGACTGGAGTTGGCCCTAAGACCTGGACATGCTTTTCAATGGTCATATCTACTTGCTGAGAAACAGCTCTTACATGTCTTATATTCCTCAAAGCCTTGTCTACAACGTTTACATTTTGTAGGAGAGTTTAGAAAATAACCTGACCGCATCATCCTGAATGAGCTGTCACTCATCATGACTTTCCATTCACCTTTCTTGGCCACTTTCTTAAACCTCAATCTAACTTCTGTAAGAACATGTGGGATGGTCTCCCTCTTTTCCTTCACTCCCTACATAACCGTGAACTTAAATACTGACATTTACTTCATTTCACAGGCTTATTTTCAAAGGCAGATATTTTCTTTCTTTGTATACATTAAACTTTTATCAAATATAGTGGCATGCACACCTCTTCTAGTGTCAACTAGAAGTTCAGTGTTCTACTCAGACTCCAATTAATTTCTGTTTCTTTGATATGTTAAATGTGTCAGTATTAGGGACTGAATTATGTCCCCTCAAAGTTCGTATGTTGAAGCCCTAAGCCCCAATGTGACTACATTTGAGTATAGAGATTTAAGGAGGCAAGTATGGTTAAATAAGGTCATAAGAGTGGGGACCTGATTTAATATGGCTTGTGTGATTATAAGAAGAGGAAATACACAAGGGAGGCACATACATAGAGGAAAGGCCACTTGAGCACACAGGGAGGATGTTCAACCTGCTAGCAAGAGGAGAGATTTCACCAGAAACCAGCCCTACCCACACCTTGATCTTGGACTTTCAGCTACCAGAACCATGAGAAAATAATTTCCTGTTATTTAAGCCACTCAGTCTGTGGCCTTCTGATAAGCCAGTCTCAGCAGACTGACGTATAGATGTTGTTTTGTCAAATGAGCAAATAGCGTTTATATGTATTGTCTGAAAGATCTTTGGGGAAAGTGTTAGTTGCTCAGTCGTGTCCAACTCTTTGCAACTGTGGACTGTAGCCCACCAGGATCCTCTGTCCATGGAATTCTCCAGACAAGGATATTTCCAGAATTCTTGGGCAGGGTTACCATTCCCTTCTCCAGGGGATCTCTGTGACCCAGGATTGAACCTGGGTCTCCTGCATTGCAGGCAGATTCTTTTACATGGGAGCCACTGGAAAGTAAAAGTCGCTCAGTCATGTCTGACTCTTTGCCACCCCATGGACTAACGGAGTGGGTAGCTGTTCCCTTCTCCAGGAGATCTTCCCAACCCAGGGATAGAACTCAGGTCTCCCACACAGCGGGCTGATTCTTTACCAGCTGAGCTACCAGGGAAGCCTTAAATGATGTGAAATTTGTTTAAAGTATTTGTTAGTTTTAAAAATTTTGATACTTTTAATTGTATGTAATGTCAATACCATGCTGTGGAGTTTTAGGGTTTTTTTTTTATTTAGTGTTCCATGTACAAATATATATACATTTTTTCTTATAATTAGGAAGTTATAAAATAATTTTGAAATGCTTAGAAATAGGTTATGATTTTATTGATCATTTTCTAGGTTTGAATATTATCATTATAACTGACCTATATTTTAATAATGAAAATACTATAATTTAGGAAATTTAACCTTAGGTATGCCTTTTACTTAATTTGTTACTACCTAGGTAATAACTTTGTGATCAGCTAGTTTAAATTTTAGACACTAAAATAGCACATTAAGTGATATTTTATTGATTTATAATACTGTATTTTAACATATAAATTATAAATATTCACCAGGCTTATTAAGAGGTGGAGGAGGGAAATAGTCTGTTTAATTTTTCGTTAGTTCAAAATGTGCTTTTCTAAATACTCCAAAATTAACATTATAATGTTCAACATTTTATGTAGTCTAAGCCAATCTACACATCTTCTCTGGATCATATAATTTGTTTAAAGGGGAATAATTAAGATTATTTAGTACTTTAAAATGTACAAATGCCTAAAAATTAATCTCTCTAAGTCATTTAGCGAAATAGAGCCAAAAGCTGATTTATAATACTGGGCTGTGGCCTTAAGATGGCAGTAGTTCTGCATTAGGAATATTTTTCATTAGATTTCTTTAATCTTCACATTTAAATACATTATTTTCTACTCTCCATTTCTCCTCTTGCCACAGAAGAGAGGCCTACTTAGAAATTTTACTGCAAGTTTTTTGTGTGTGTATTTATTTTTGATGGTGTAGGGGAGAATGTGATAGAATGAAGTCCCTTGGTAAGAAACTGCTTAGATGTGTGTGAATTAAAAAAACAAAAGGTTTACAATGTGAAATGAGTGCCTCTTGGAGAGAAAACTAAAATACTAACTAGCAAAATTGTGACTCAAACAGATTTCAAACGATGTAGCATTGGATTGAAATTTAATTAGGACAATGTTAAGTTTGGGGTTAAGGTCAAGTAATCAACTTTATCAGTCTGTTATGGAGCATCTTGACTGATCAGATGTTAAGTCAGAAATAAAATATGGATAAATTCAAGGTGAACTCAGCTAGCTCTAATTTGAATTCAGTTTCTCTTTAATTGGCTGTCACTTCACAATACTTCCCTTTGCCTTGGCTGTCTGAGGTATGAAGGTTCTAAATTGCAGAAGGTCTACCATGCTGTCAAGGAGTCTGGGAAGAGGCTTTAGGTCCTTGGTTACTGGCATCCATACCTGCTTTTCCTCAGCGATTCCGTCCCTGTCAGTCTTTGGTTGCCTATGGCCATATTGGCCCCACTGGCCACACCATCAGCATCCATCCATGCTGCATAAATTCTGAAACACCTCTAGCTACAGTGTCATCAGGAAAATGGTTAGTTTGACCCCAACCATGAAATCTTCCCTCACTCAACCAACCTCTGCTCCTCTCTTGAGCAGTTCAAGGAAACATTCACAGGAGACTTTCGGCTTTGGAGCCACAGAAAAGCAAGGTACGTGTTATAGTGAGGGAAGGCCGGGTGGCTTCCTCCGACCCTCTTTCTACCTAGCTGTGACCTCACCCACTGTTATTCTAGTGATGGCCCTGTGTTGTCATAGGACATTCTGCAAAGCTTTTGAAAAGAGAACTAGGATTCAAGTCTCTCTGCTTTTGGATCCTCAAGCTCATGTGGAAGGTTCTTTTGTTTCCCATACAGGGGATTTAACCTTGTAATGGGACAGAATATAGGGTCCCTTTCTCAGAGACCCACACAAGTGACTCACTCTGATGCTCTCCATTCTGTTTCCTTCAGGACTCACATTGTCAGATAAGATATAGAATGTCTTTCAAGCACAGAGTTGAGTAAAAGTTTTGAGTCTTCAAGGGCATCCAAATATGAACATATCTCAGAAACCCCTTACAAAGAGTGATCCAGTCAATGTGGAAGCAAGACTCAGGCATGAATCCAGAGCTTCTTTGTCTCCAGACCTCTTAACCAGGATGTTTATTTTCATGATTTAAATGACTGAATGCATCTTACCTGTGTATTTTCATCTTTGACCATTTATCCCTGTCTAATCACGCATTTTTTATGATGTACAAAGTGTTTCATTAAATGGATAACAATACCTCTCATAATTTAGTATTGTTTATTTTGCCACAGTTTCTTTATCTGTAGAATCAGATATTTGAAATTAAAAAAAATACTGGTATCTATTTACTATTTTAACAACGACATTCAAAATTGATTATTTTATTGCTTGTCCATCCTTCTCTACCATTGTTTTTTTCATAAATGCCTCTTAACAAAAATATTCATACCAACCCTCTTTTTCTCCTTCTTTTTTATTTTTTAAACTATGAAAGCATGATAACACATTTATAGTAGACTTGGAAAGTACTGAATAAAGTTACATATAGTCCCGCTATATATTACAATTATTTTTTAAGTAGATATACAGAAAAGCATAAGGATATAGTAGACCTGAAAAGCACCATGAACTAAACTAATTCAATATATTTAAGGTTTATACTCTTGCCTGGAAAATCCCATGGACAGAGGAGCCTGGTAGGCTGCGGTCCATGGGGTCGCAGAGAGTTGGACACGACTGAGCGACTTCCCTTTCCCTTTTCACTTTCATGCATTGGAGAAGGAAATGGCAACCCACTCCAGTGTTCTTGCCTGGAGAACCCCAGGGACGGGGGAGCCTGGTGGGCTGCCGTCTATGGGGTCGCAAAGAGTCGGATACGACTTAAGTGACTTAGCATACAATTTTCACACAACAGTAGGATACAAATTCTATTCAAGTTCCCATAGACTATAAACTCAGAGAAATGGAACATATCCAGGGACATAAGACAAGGCATAAAAATTTCATGGTCTAAAGGTTTTGAAATCATGCTGCATCTGCTTTCTTATCATCCACACTAACCCATTTGAAAAGCAATGTGCAAATGTCAAGAGTCTTAGAGATGGTTTATATGTGTTAACATCTTTAATCCAATTCTAGACATCTGTCCTAAGATTTCTATCCCAGAAAAACCTCAGGTAACAACAGGGTGATGGGTAATGATAGTGACAGTTCCATAATCTGCCCAACTCCTGTGTTTCAGCTAAACATTCCAATCACCATTCCTCTAAAATGGATTTTTGAAAAACAAAAGAAGGCAGAGAGAGTAAAAATAAAAGTAGTGCTAAACATTTGGGAGCAATAGAAATATTAAATTATGAGAGGTATTGTTATCGACTTGATGAAACACTTTGCACATCTAAAAAGGCATGATTAGATGGAGATAAATCATCAAATATGGTAGATTTAAACGCAAGCATAACGGGAATTTTTTATTGGAGTCTGGTTGCTTTACAATGTTGTGTTAGTTTCTGCTGTACAACAAAGTGAATCAGCTATGTGTATACATATACCTCCTCCCTCTTGAGCTCCCTTCCACTCCCTCCCAGTGATAATTATATTAAACGTAAATTATCTAAAGACTTCAATTAAAAGTTGTCAGTTTTCAAAAAGCAAGATCCAAGTATGCCATCTAAAGAAACCAGCTTTACACATGAAGCTATAATACCATTTGAAAAAATTGTAGGTGTACCATGAAGTATCTGCCATCATGGAAAAACTTTATTATCATGATTCATTTTATTAATTTTCTTTAACATATTTCTATTAATTTGACTTATTAAAAGCAAAAATAGAAGATATAAATGAAGAATGACTCTTGCTTAGATTTCTAAATTTCTGGATCATAAAGCAAAATCAGGTTAGTCATCAAAAGACTTGTTAGGAAGCAAAAAGGAAATCATGTATTATCTCCCCTATCTTTGTTTTTGAGTTGCTTTTAACCTCCTTTCTCTATTCTTCATACCTACCTGCCTAGAACTGGTATTGGGATTTGTGGAAACACAAACACATCTTGTTGGCCAAGGTCGGTTTCCAGACGGCACCTGTCCACAGTTCCCACTCACAAGTGGCTTATGTTCAGTTCAGTTCAGTCGCTCAGTCATGTCCGACCCTCTGCAACCCCATGAATCACAGCACGCCAGGCCTCCCTGTCCATCACCAACTCCTGGAGTTCACTCAGACTCACGTCCGTCGAGTCAGTGATGCCATCCAGCCATCTCATCCTCGGTCGTCCCCTTCTCCTCCTGCCCCCAATCCCTCCCAGCATCAGAGTCTTTTCCAATGAGTCAACTCTTCGCATGAGGTGGCCAAAGTACTGGAGTTTCAGCTTTAGCATCATTCCTTCCAAAGAAATCCCAGGGTTGATCTCCTTCAGAATGGACTGGTTGGATCTCCTTGCAGTCCAAGGGACTCTCAAGAGTCTTCTCCAACACCACAGTTCAAAAGCATCGATTCTTCGGCGCTCAGCTTTCTTCACAGTCCAACTTTCACATCCATACATGACCACAGGAAAAACCATAGCCTTGACTAGGCGGACCTTAGTCGGCAAAGTAATGTCTCTGCTTTTGAATATACTATCCAGGTTGGTCATAACTTTTCTTCCAAGGAGTAAGCGTCTTTTAATTTCATGGCTGCAGTCACCATCTGCAGTGATTTTGGAGCCCAAAAAAATAAAGTCTGACACTGTTTCCACTGTTTCCCCATCTATTTCCCATGAAGTGATGGGACCGGATGCCATGATCTTCGTTTTCTGAATGTTGAGCTTTAAGCCAACTTTTTCGCTCTCCTCCTTCACTTTCATCAAGAGGCTTTTTAGCTCCTCCTCACTTTCTGCCATAAGGGTGGTGTCATCAGCATATCTGAGGTTATTGATATTTCTCCCGGCAATCTTGATTCCAGCTTGTGTTTCTTCCAGTCCAGCGTTTCTCATGATGTACTCTGCATATAAGTTAAATAAGCAGGGAGACAATATACAGCCTTGACGTACTCCTTTTCCTATTTGGAACCAGTCTGTTGTTCCATGTCCAGTTCTAACTGTTGCTTCCTGACCTGCATACAGATTTCTCAAGAGGCAGGTTAGGTGGTCTGGTATTCCCATCTCTTTCAGAATTTTCCACAGTTTATTGTGATCCACACAGTCAAAGGCTTTGGCATAGTCAATAAAGCAGAAATAGATGTTTTTCTGGAACTCTCTTGCTTTTTCCATGATCCAGCGGATGTTGGCAATTTGATCTCTGGTTCCTCTGCCTGTTCTAAAACCAGCTTGAACATCAGGGAGTTCACGGTTCACATATTGCTGAAGCCTGGCTTGGAGAATTTTGAGCATTACTTTACTAGCGTGTGAGATGAGTGCAATTGTGCGGTAGTTTGAGCATTCTTTGGCATTGCCTTTCTTTGGAATTGGAATGAAAACTGACCTTTTCCAGTCCTGTGGCCACTGCTGAGTTTTCCAAATTTGCTGGCATATTGAGTGCAGCACTTTCACAGCATCATCTTCCAGGATTTGAAACAGCTCAACGGGAATTCCATCACCTCCACTAGCTTTGTTCTTAGTGATGCTTTCTAAGGCCCACTTGACTTCACATTCCAAGATGTCTGGCTCTAGATTAGTGATCACATCCTCATGATTATCTGGGTCGTGAAGATCTTTTCTGTACAGTTCTTCTGTGTATTCTTGCCACCTCTTCTTAATATCTTCTGCTTCTGTTAGGTCCATACCATTTCTATCCTTTATCGAGCCCATCTTTGCATGAAATGTTCCCTTGGTATCTCCAATTCTCTTGAAGAGATCTCTAGTCTTTCCCATTCTGTTGTTTTCCTCTATCTCTTTGCATTGATTGCTGAAGAAGGCTTTCTTATCTCTTCTTGCTATTCTTTGGAACTCTGCATTCAGATGCTTATATCTTTTCTTTTCTCCTTTGCTTTTCGCCTCTCTTCTTTTCAGTGCTATTTGTAAGGCTTCTCCAGACAGCCATTTTGCTTTTTTGCATTTCTTTTCCATGGGGATGGTCTTGATCCCTGTCTCCTGTACAATGTCACGAACCTCATTCCATAGTTCATCAGGAACTCTGTCTATCAGATCTAGGCCCTTAAATCTATTTCTCACTTCCACTGTATAATCATAAGGGATTTGATTTAGGTCATACCTGAATGGTCTAGCGGTTTTCCCTACTTTCTTCAATTTAAGTCTGAATTTGGAAATAAGGAGTTCATGATCTGAGCCACAGTCAGCTCCTGGTCTTGTTTTTGTTGACTGTATAGAGCTTCTCCATCTTTGGCTGCAAAGAATATAATCAATCTGATTTCGGTGTTGACCATCTGGTGATGTCCATGTGTAGAGTCTTCTCTTGTGTTGCTGGAAGAGGGTGTTTGCTATGACCAGTGCATTTTCTTGGCAAAACTCTATTAGTCTTTGCCCTGCTTCATTCCGCATTCCAAGGCCAAATTTGCCTGTTACTCCAGGTGTTTCTTGACTTCCTACTTTAGCATTCCAGTCCCCTATAATGAAAAGGACATCTTTTTTGGGTGTTAGTTCTACAAGGTCTTGTAGGTCTTCATAAAACCGTTCAACTTCAGCTTCTTCAGCGTTACTGGTTGGGGCATAGACTTGGATTACCGTGACATTGAATGGTTTGCCTTGGAAACAAACAGAGATCATTCTGTCGTTTTTGAGATTGCATCCAAGTACTGCATTTCAGACTCTTTTGTTGACCATGATGGCTACTCCATTTCTTCTGAGGGATTCCTGCCCGCAGTAGTAGATATAATGGTCATCTGAGTTAAATTCACCCATTCCAGTCCATTTTAGTTCGCTGATTCCTAGAATGTCGACGTTCACTCTTGCCATTTCCTGTTTGACCACTTCCAATTTGCCTTGATTCATAGACCTGACATTCCAGGTTCCTATGCAATATTGCTCTTTACAGCATCGGAACTTGCTTCTATCACCAGTCACATCCACAGCTGGGTATTGTTTTTGCTTTGGCTCCATCCCTTCATTCTTTCTGGATTTATTTCTCCACTGACCTCCAGTAGTATATTGGGCCCCTACTGACCTGGGGAGTTCCTCTTTCAGTATCCTATCATTTTGCCTTTTCATACTGTTCATGGGGTTCTCAAGGCAAGAATACTGAAGTAGTTTGCCATTCCCTTCTCCAGTGGACCACATTGTGTCAGACCTCTCCACCATGGCCCGCCCGTCTTGGGTTCCCCCACAGGCATGGCTTGGTTTCATTGAGTTAGACAAGGCTGTGGTCCTAGTGTGATTAGATTGACTAGATTTCTGTGAGTATGGTTTCAGTGTGTCTGCCCTCTGATGCCCTCTTGCAACACCTACCATTTTACTTGGGTTTCTCTTACCTTGGGCGTGGGCTATCTCTTCACGGCTGCTCCAGCAAAGCGCAGCCGCTGCTCCTTACCTTGGATGAGGGGTATCTCCTCCCGCCGCCCTTCCTGACCTTCAGCGTGGGATGGCTCCTCAAGGCCCTCCTGCGCCCGGCAGCCACCACTCCTTGGACGTATAGTCTTTTAAAAACGTGGCCAGGCATGTCAGGATTAGGGATGAGGAAAACAATGAGCAATTCTCTTGTCTTTTGATGGTTGCTGCTTCTTAACCCTTTCACCATTTTTGTTAGTGTAAAGAAAAGCTCTTGTCATCTCGACCATGTTAACTAGTTTTGCCTCATAATAGGTGCACTAGTTAGAAATGGAATTGAGTAATAGGAAATCCCCTTGTGTAAGGCACACATTACCCAATACTAAGGACACTACATATTTTTCCTTCAGTGTTGTTTCATTATTGACTGTTTTTCTGTCAGACTTCTCTACCAGCTTGGAGAAGGAAGTGGCAACCCACTCCAGTATTCTTGCCTGGAGAATCCCATGGATGGAGGAGCCTGGTAGGCTACAGTCCGTGGGGTCACAAAGAGTCAGACACGACTGAGCACCTTCACTCACTCACCCACCCTCTGTCAGCTGTAAGTTATTGCAGACGGGGAACTCTGTCTTGTTCATCTTTATGAGTCTTAGCCCGTAGCACACAGCCTGGCACATAATGCCCATTGAATGCATGAATGAATTTCCGTTTCCTAATTTCCATCTTCATCCATTTTGAATTTTTAAATGGGTGCAAGGAAGCTTTTACTTGGAAGGCAAGAGGCACTATATATCACTGAGACTCTAAATCCCTGTTTTTAGTAATCAATAAATCAGGATTCACATTTCACAGATTTATAATAAAGATTTTAAACTCTTGGAGCCAGTTTCAGGTAGTATTCTGACAACCATTAATTTTTAGTCCTGTCAAATACTAGTATAAGTGTATCAGGCACAAATTTTTTATTTGACCTTCTATAGACTCTTCATTGTGCTCACCAAGAGCTCTGATGCAGGCTGTATAAATTATCACAGGGTACAAATAGCGTATGCCAACATTTTGAGAACCTAAGAATTAACTTCCCCAGTCACACTTACTTTTTAACAGTATATCATGTAGAAAAATACTCACTTTAGAACTTTAGTTTATGTAGTTAATGGTAGAGTTCACAGAACTTTTCTGGTTCTGCCTGTATTGAGCTAATACTCCCCATTAAACTCTTCATTAGGACTGTTGACCCTTGAAACGTAGTATCTTTCTATACACTATAATTTATTCTTATCCTTCAAGCTATATTTTAAAAATGTCATTTGGACATGCAAACAGTTCTTAATGAGAATGGTTGAATAAATTCTGTTTTTGGCTTACAGTGGAAGTATCAATATATGCATAATTTATTATTATTAATTTCTTCTGGAAATTAGCCAAGTAGACATTATAAGCAACATGTTCATTTTTTCCTTTTTTCTTTTTTTCACCCACAAATTTGACAGTACTCCAAGGAGAGTACAAAGTGCTACTGTCTCTAGGTGCACACGTGACCCCTGTCCTTCCTCTTGCTCTCTGTGATGTATGGATGTGAACACACGCACACAAGGCACTTGCATGTGGGTGGGGAGGGCTTGTCAGTGAGTGGAGAAATAGCAAACATTGAGCTTGAGCTGTGAGGACTGAAATACCCGACACAAACCCTGGAACTATAAAAATTCCATAACCAGCGTTGGCTTTTAGGAGTCTGTGTGTCCATCCCAAACTCTTATGAATCTTCCTCCATCCAGTAATTGGACTTCAGGCTGGCTACACTCATTTTCCAGATTGGTCAAGGGGCATTAAAAGCAGAACAAGGCTGTCCGCATGGGAGTGTTCTACTGTTATTGGTCTTGTGGATAAACAATAAGATTAGCAAACAAGTTAAGTACCTCCGTCTAACAAATCCTGGCATGTCATGTTCATACCTGCTGGAAGATACTGAGGGTATCCAGAAGATGTGACTCTCTATTCCCGGATCAAAACACTGTTTCCTCCAGTTTTCATTTTCCAAGGTACATTGTCTTGTAAGACACATCAGTGTTCAGCTTTGTGTAACTGCTGTAAGAGCATGCGTTGATCTGGCAGGGCCGGAAAATAGGAAGGAATCTAGTGGCAGGCAGGATTTACATTATAATCTACGAAGCAAAGGTGATTCTCCATCTTCTCTGAAAGAAAGAAGCATTGGCTTTCTTCACATACAGTCCCTGAAATATAGGAAGTGGTCAAAAATGTTTGTTCAATGAGCAAGGAAATGTGTAAATAAATACAATAAGCAGGAAAGAAGTTAAGGGAGTAATCACAATTTAAACCAGAGGAGAGAAGACCGTAAACTTACTAAAAGATCATACTGAAATAGCTCTGTGAACCTACCTACAAGGATCAAATTACAAATTTGAATGAGGTAAGAGATGAGAAAAAAAGAGTTGTTATTAGTTTCCTAATTCTAAAACTTGGATTTAAATAATCACAAGAAAATAAATAATACTATTAACCATTGAGGGCTTCAGTTCAGTTCAGTCACTCAGTCATGTCTGACTCTTTGCGACCCCATGGAGTGCAGTACTTCAGGCCTCCCTGTCCATCACCAACTCCTGGAGCTTGCTCAAACTCATGTCCATTGAGTCGGTGATGCGATCTAACCATCTCATCCTCGGTCGTCCCCTTCTCTTCCCCACTTCAATCTTTCCCAGCATCAGGGTCTTTTCAAATGAGGCAGTTCTTCGCATCAGGTGACCAAAGTATTGGAGTTTCAGCTTCAGCGTCAGTCCTTCCAGTGAATATTTAGGATTAATTTCCTTTAGGATGGACTGGTTGGATCCCCTTGCAGTCCAAGGGACTCTCAAGAGTCTTCTTCAACACCACAGTTCAAAAGCATCAGTTCTTTGGCGCTCAGCTTTCTTTATAGTCCAACTCTCACATCCATACANCATCAGGGTCTTTTCAAATGAGGCAGTTCTTCGCATCAGGTGACCAAAGTATTGGAGTTTCAGCTTCAGCGTCAGTCCTTCCAGTGAATATTTAGGATTAATTTCCTTTAGGATGGACTGGTTGGATCCCCTTGCAGTCCAAGGGACTCTCAAGAGTCTTCTTCAACATCACAGTTCAAAAGCATCAGTTCTTTGGCGCTCAGCTTTCTTTATAGTCCAACTCTCACATCCATACATGACTACTGGAAAAACCATAGCTTTGACTATATGGACCTCTGCTGGCAAAGTAGTGTCTCTGCTTTTTAATATGTTGTCTAGTTTGGGCATAGCTTTTCTTCCAAGGAGCAAGCATCTTTTAATTTCATGGCTGCAGTCACCATCTGCAGTGATTTTGGAGCCCAAGAAAATAAAGTCTGTTCACTGTTTCCACTGTTTCCCCACCTTCTCCCATGAAGTGATGGTACCAGATGACATGATCTTAGTTTTTTGAATGTGGAGTTTTAAGCCAACTGCTTCACTCTCCTCTTTCACTTTCATCAAGAGGCTAGGTTTTGTTTGTGCCCTCCAAATGTCTGTTTCCCCAGTACTATGGACTTCCCTGGTGGCTCAGATGGTAAAGCATCTGTCTACAATGTGGGAGACCTGGGTTCGAGCCCTGGGTTGGGAAGATCCCTTGGGGAAGGAAATGGCAATCCACTCCAGTACTGTTGCCTGGAAAATCCCATGGACAGAGGAGCCTGGTATGCTATAGTCTATGGGGTCGCAAAGAGTCGGACACGACTGAGCGACTTCACTTCACTTCACTTCATGTAAGTTCTGAGGGCTCTATGGTGGAGTTAATGGCAACCTCCTCCAAGAGGGCTTATGCCACACCCAGGTCTCCTGCTTCCAGAGTCCCCGCCCTTCTGGCAGGCCACTGCTGACCCGTATCTCCACAAGAGATACTCAAACACTCAAAGGCAGGTCTGGCTCAGGCTCTGTGGGGTCTCTGGGTCCTACTGATGGCTTACTTTGTGTCAAAAAATTTTATAAGCATTTTACAGCTATGCTGCTGCTGCTGCTGCTAAGTCGCTTCAGTCGTGTCCGACTCTGTGCGACCCCATAGACGGCAGCCCATTAGGCTCCCCCATCCCTGGGATTCTCCAGGCAAGAACACTGGAGTGGGTTGCCATTTCCTTCTCCAATGCATAAAAGTGAAAAGTGAAAGTGAATTCGCTCAGTCGTGTCCGACTCTGTGTGACCCCATGGACTGCAGCCTACCAGGCTCCTCCACCCATGGGATTTTCCAGGCTATGAACTCATGTAATCTTCACAGTGATCCTGTGGTGTAGATACTATAATTATCCTCATTTTTATAGATGAGGAACTGAGCATAACAAGATTTTTAAAACCCCAAACTTGTTCATAATCTCATAGATGGTAAGTAGTCATAGAAGAGACAAAACGAGGTGACCTAGCAGTCTATTTCATCTATTTCATCCGCAAGTGGACAAATGAATTCATGACGATATAAGAGCCAGATTTTCTCCCCAAAGGGGAGAGAGAGTTCAGCAAGCAGGTGGAAGAAGAGAAACTGAGCAAACTTGGTGAGAGCTGAGAACCCCATAGGTGATTGAAATGAGTCTGATCTCTGCTCCTCTTCTAGCTGAACATTCACAAGAGAGAGGATGGTGGGGGCTCCCAGTGCAAGGAGTATCCTTTGCTTTCCAGGTTGTAACCGGAGAAGACCTCACCTAACAAGGCATGACAGGCGGAGGAGCCAAGATGGGTAAATAGGGACAACCACTCTGATTCTCTTATGTCCTTGGAGAACGGTAGTAAGTTTCCTATGTCCCTGAATAGAGCTCTGATGTAAGGCAATTGAGAGTCAAAGATGAGAAGAAGCCTTGGGATGAGACAGGGGAGTTAGATCTCTCCAGTTTGACTATTAGGCAAGGAAAGAATCAAGGCAAGTTTTCAAATGGATTTTATGTCTACTGATGATCTCCATGGCAATGTGATGACTATATGTGAACTTTTGCTATTTATGAACATTTGACCATAATGCAATTTTTAAAAACTATTTTAAAAATAATTTTAACATTTTTGCTCAAATTTAGTTTTGTCCCATGTATATCTGATCACCTACAGAAGTAAAATAACTGGTTAAATTCATTTGTCACATAAAATAAAGACATACCAGTATATTTTGTTACCTAGAGGTATGGTCATCATCAACTATATGGATTAGGCTGGGACTTCCTCATTTTAACGCAGAAAGCCTTTTGTACCAGGAGATCCTCAGTGTTTGGTAAACCGGGGTAGTTAGTCAGCACCTGCATACAAATCGCATTTCCCTAACATTAAGGGAATTCAGATGAGTCAGTCCAAGTACGACTGGTTTTAGCTCTGCAGAATGTGCTGATGTTCCATCTTAAGCTCTAGGTAGACGCTCCTCATTTGGACTCATTGAGGACTTCTTGAGTCTTCAGCAGGTCTCTGAATTGTGGGTTTGAAATTTTTCTTAATATTTTCTAGGAAGATGCAAAATATCTAAGTCTGTGAAACAGCAGGAGCTAGGTGATAGAGAAGCATCTGTGATAGCTTCACAGACCATACGGGTAACATAGGAGCAGGTGCTTTTGACTTTTGTGTCCCTGGAGAATAGGAGTCAGGACAGGACAAGAAATTCTCTGACAGCCTCCTTCGCTCTAGCAGCCGCCAGGAGCCAGGATTTTGGACTTTGTTGTCAGCTCTCTTATTAATTCCCTCAGCAGTCCTTGGCATCATAGCCAAACATCATTTTAAGCTCTCAGTCTGTCAACTCTGGATAATTCTTAGCTATCTCACAGTGTTGTTGTGGGAATTGATTAATATTTATGAACGCATTTAAATGGAGAAGTACAGTATAAATATTATTGAATGAACTGAAAAATTGTTTCCTACATAATATTATACATAACGGAAAATAAGCCATAGACTGTAGTGTCTTCTTGGAAGAGTTTAAAAATAATGATCAGTTATCTGCCATTTCCCCTTTCATCTTTAATAAGTTTAGTGTTTTGTTATTTAATGTTTTCAACAATGATCTCTGCTAAGTTTATTTACTTTTATTGTTATTGTATTGACACATTTTGTTTCCTGTTAAGTTCAATTTATCTCTTTATTTCCAGTTAAGGTTTTCTAAATCATTGACCATGATTTTTCTTCCATTGAAATTTATCTAGTTTAAAAGGGATGTTTGTCATTACTTAAGAGTAATTATTGAAACTCATTGCTTAAGAGAATAGATATTTCTGTAGTTGGGATCATTGCATCAAATTTCTGTTACATGAATTCTTGCCCCCTTCTTACATTTTTTTTGTATAAAATTAAAAGTATATTTAGCTGGAAGAAAATGGGGCTTTTAGCATAATAAAATTTTACTTAAGTTTTTGGTTAAGCTTATGAATTATGTAAAATAGAGAAGTTATACCTTTTAACAAAACACATTTCTCAAAATATTCATAATGGTAGTATTTTACAAATGGCAAAAAATACGTTCAGTGTTAAAAGACAGTCCATTTCAGAAAGATTATGTTTAAAAAATTCTGCCTCATATGTTGCGACAGCAAGGACAGCTACCTGCTGTTGCTTTAACAATTCAACATTTAACTGCTTAACTTCTGTATCATGTCTAACTTTAAGACCAAAATTATTATTGTAAATGTTTAATTTCTCATAACTTCGACACACGTAACTCTTCCCAGCCATAGCTGCTGTTTATTTAAGACACTGACAGTGTTGTCTCCCATCACCAAATGCTGTGTCACCGAAGGGCGGCAGCCATTTCAGACTGAGTGTCTTGAAGCATCCATATCTTAGTAGAGTCAATGCTGATGCAGGGCCTGGATCTCAATCATATATATTTAGAAACTTTAAAAAAAAATCAATTTACTCCAAATGATTAAATTTATAAAATATATCCTAGTTAGCCATATTCACGGGAGAATGACTTACGAAACACACATCAACACTTAAACTCCAAATTAAAGGTATACTTGGTCAAACTAGTAAGGTACATTCAGGAGAACCACACAAAGAAAACTGCTTACTGAACACAGAATCTGGAAGAGGAAACTGTTACCAAATAGATGAGACTTCACTCTAGTATGTTCTAGAATGAGAGCCTTTCTCATTCTTACCAAAATTCTGTACTTATAACTGATAACTAAAAGTAGAGTGCATACAGTAGAGACACACTAAAATATTCTTTTTGTTTACTCCTCTCTTTCAATTCTTATCAGTAACATACACAGAAAATCCTTCATAATTACCTAACAAATTTCCTCATGACAAACATATTACATTTACTGAAATCTATTTCAAAGGGCTACTTCCTTTTTCAGGGAGCACCCTAAGTCTTTTGCTGAGGTTTGAGAATCAGTCTAATCTTACCAGAGGTTTATTTTATTTTCTTCTAGATGTCTGCCACTGTCCAACTCCCTGGTACAATTTCCACAGAGGTCTAACTTTATCTGCATTATCAGTCAGTTAGGGTTAGGTTAAGGTCTGCAGGAAACAATACTTGAAATCTCTGAGGCTTAAAACAACCAAGATTATTTCTCCTTTAGGTTATATGTATCTGTCTGGTAAGTGAGGCTCCTTTCCATGTTTTGCTCACTCAGGGATGCAGGCTAATAACCTTTGTCTGGAACATTGTTGTCATGGTAGGGAAGGAAATATAGTTAATTACACTCTTCCTCTTATAGGCTTCTATTTGGAAGTGATACATGCTAGTTCTAATAACATTTCATTGGTCAAAGCAAGCCATGTGGTCATGCTTACCTTCAACGGGATAGGAAAGTACAATTCTACTATGTACTTGGAAGAGAAAAACTGGAAATATCTTTTAACAGCAATAATAAATGCCACATCTAGTTCTTTTGATTAATATTTTCATTTTTAAGGAGCAGTGTTTTCTGATCTAGTTCTCAAATGAAAGGTTCAATCATTCAACAAATATTCATTTGAGTGTCAACTTTTTCAATCTATTTTGCCAAACGCTATGAATGATACAAAGATGCAAGAAGTATGGATCGAAGGACTTGTGTATAATAGAGTACAACAGTCTTCTTATAGAGCTTGGTACTTCTGCTTCATAGTCCTTAGCAAGTAGTGATTATTTCTGCAACTATTTGTCTCATGTTGTCTCCTACCCCGGTTTATATCTTCTATATAGGTTATGGGCTGTATCTCTTTCATGTCTATAAATATATCTCAAGAGCAAGCACCATGCCTAATACCCAGTAGGTGATGTTCAATGATTGTCTACTGAATATATTATAAAAGAAAAACACTCATGAGGAAGTCAAAGAGACAGACATTACCTCCAAACAAATATATACCTTATTTAGACTTGTATCTCCCAGTATTTAGCTGGTCAGTGGTCAGTATTTTGGTTTGCAATAATGTCCTTGCGTGTGTGCTAAGTCGCTTCAGTCATGTCTGACTCTTTGCGGCCCTGTGGACTGTAGCCCACCAGGCTCCTCCGTTCAAGGGATTCTCTAGGCAAGAATACTGGAGTGAGTAGCCATTCCTTCCTCCAAGGGATCTTCCTGACCCAGAGACTGAACCCGTTTCTCTTTATGTCTCCTGCACTGGCAGGTGGGTTCTTTACCACTAGCGCCACCTGGGAACCCAAATAATGTCCTTACACAGGAAAAACAATGCTTGTTTGACTTATTTTATGTCCCCAACCACTAATCCAGTGCCTGACACACGATAGGAGCTCAGTAACCCTCGTTGACTCAGAGAAGCAAAGGAGATAAGCCCTGAGGATGACTGAAGTAAATAACTCTCAATAGATAAGCCACTGTTATATACCAGTCACTAGAGTGTGCTTTCTTCAGTCTATTAGTAACATATGGTTTAATTTTCTAAAGCATAAGTGTTACACACAACTGCTTCTGATAAGCCAGTAGATGAGTGTTTCAGTAATTGAACAAAATTCCAGTTGCATTGGACACAACTGGGCAATGGAGTTTTAACAGATGACTTCTACTGGCTGGAGACCTACCTCCGCTGGAGGACAAAGTAGAGAGTGAGAAGAGGGAGGTTTGTCACATTCTATACAGTTGGGGCTAGGTTTGCAGCATGGATTTGCATCTCAGTTCATATGTACTATTTTAAGTTTTGATAATCTGAATTTCTCTTAACTGGGGAAATGTAACAATGTGTACAAAGGAGCCTGGTGGGCTACCGTCCATGGGTTGCAAACAACAATAAAAATGTGTACAATCAACCATAGTATAATGAATACTTTTTTCTAAAGATGAATATAGCACACAGATTATAGGTTTTTCATGTTAACATGAAGCAAATGCATGTATCATTCTGTACATGAGGGTCAAGATGTGACTTGTAGTTTAACTTCAACTGAGGAAATGCAAACTGCCTCCTAATATTTATATGCTGAATATATTTTCTTTGATAAGTCTCCAAGGAACATAAATATTGAGACTTGGTTATATTTCCAAGATGATCAACCATCGTTTAATGTACAGGACAGCAATTACACCAGGACAGCAAATACAACTCTGTAAATCACTGTGCCATATGCACCTCCACATGTTATATGATTTAACAAGAGATTTTCAATATAAATGTTCCTAAAACATCATTATTATGAGCTTAGTTATTAAAATGCCAGGAGTTTGAAAAAAAAATCTAACCATCCTAAAGACTCTTTTGTTATTTTTGAAAATTTATTAGGGGTATGTATCTGAAGTCAACCCAAATATTTCCTTAACCTTGACTTTAAATAGTAGGAATTTATGAAAATAATAGGATTCGTTTTTCTTTTAAATCAAAGGAACAAAGGAAAAGAAATGCTTAAAAATGAGACAATCAGATAATAACCACTTATGTAAGCGGTGGAAATCTAAATGTGGTTACTTAGGAATAGTTCAGGATCAAAATAAAGAATGCCAAATATACTACTTATTTATTGAGACAGAAAAAAAAGGGCTGGCGGAACAGGAAATTCTTGAAGCTCTGCCCAGTTACTTGGCATGGACATTGGAAAAATCTAAATCTAGGAAGTTTAGTGTATTTAATAATATTTTCTTTGTGTTTATATAAAATCATGTATGTATAAGTAAGAGCAAGTACATTTGTTGTTGTTGATAATGAATAACAGAAATAACCTAATATCTCTTTTAATTGGAGAATGCCTGTTGGACATATGGCAATATTCTTTTCACCCTTTGGATTAGGATTTTGTGAAAAAAATTTTGCAAGTACTGCTGCTGCTGCTGCTAAGTCGCTTCCGACTCTGTGCGACACCATACAAGTACTGCTGCTGCTGCTAAGTCACTTCAGTCGTGTCTGACTCTGTGTGACCCCATAGACGGCAGCCCACCAGGCTCCCCCATCCCTGGGATTCTCCAGGCAAGAATACTGGAGTGGGTTGCCATTTCCTTCTCCAATGCATGAAAGAGAAAAGTGAAAGTGAAGTCGCTCAGTCTGTCCGACTGTTAGCGACCCCATGGACTGCAGCCCACCAGGCTACTCCGTCCATTGGCTTTTCCAGGCAAGAGTACTGGGGTGGGGTGCCATTGCCTTCCCCATACAAGTACTAAGAATGCTTAAAAAAATGAGTACTATTGGGACTTATCGTTATCATAAAGGCATCATTGTAAGAAAGGGAAGCCTGGGTTCAGGTTAAATGATTCATGGACACCATAGCTGTTGTGGCTGTTGTTCAGCCACTGAGTTGTGTCTGAGTCTTTGCAACCCCATGGACTATAGCCCACCAAGCCCCAGTCGCATGTCCATGCGATTTCCCAGTTAAGAACACTGGAGTGGGTTGCCATCTCCTTCTTGAGGAAATCTTCCAGACCCAAGGCTCAAACCCATGTATCCTGCTTGGCAGGTGGATTCTTTACTGCTGAGCCACCTGGGAAGTCCAGACACCATAATTAGAAGCATACAAAATAAGTTGTCCAGATTGAAAAGCAGGAGATTGGAGCCCTATCCTGAAGCTAGTGTAACCTGGTTCTGGGATCTTGAATAGGGCCATATCAAAGTTATCCTTGGTCCTCTTCATTTTCTACTTCTAGATTCCTCTTCCCCCAGTTATGACAACCAAAGATTGTATGGAATCCTCTTTTGATTGAACTTCTTGAAGTAGAATTCAGCGCAGTGGAAAGGAAGGATCCTCCAGGGCAGGAATGCTGGATATTCCTAACTTTATCATCAATAATAGCTCAGTGACCTGAAGCAAGTCACTTCTCATTTCTGAGCTGTTTCCTTCATTCTAAAAATGAGGTAACTGAGGCTTCCTTAGTGGTCTGGTGGTTAAGAATCTGCCTGCCAGTGCAGGCAGGGACATGGGTTTGATCCCTGGACCAGGAAGATCCCACATGCCACGAGGCAACTAAGGCACAACTACTGAGGCTTGTGTGCCCTAGAGCCTGCACCAAGAGCACTCACTGCAGTGAGAAGCCCAGGCACCAAAACTGGAGAGTAGTGGCTGCTCACTGCAGCTAGAGAAAGCCCTTGTGACGCAATGAAGATGCAGTGCAGCCAAAATAAAACAAATCTAATAAATTAAAAAACAGCAACAACAATGGGCTAACTGGACTAAAAGGTCTTTAAAATCTCTTTCAGGATAAAGGAAAAAATCTAAGAGTCTAGACAATAGCATTACTTTCAAAGGTAACTGATTGCCAACTGAGCATTTATCTGTTGGCGTCCTGCTCAGAGAATCAAGCTGAGAGTTGTCACTAAATTTCTGCTACACAAACTGTGGTCTAGAAATCAGCAGCGAAGGCATCCTCTGGGGCCTCTTTAGAAATGCAAATTCCCAGGCCTCATCCCAGATCTACGGAATCAGAATTTATGTTTTTACACAAGCAAATTCAAGTCTGAGGAGCAGCTGGGCTAGATTAAATTTGTGAATGTTGATGCCAGCTCAGTTATACTTTGTGTCAGAGGTGAGAGGGATGGAAGGAAGTCCAAAGCCCAGCCAATTTCCCTTGACCATCTGCAGGTCCCTCAGCCGGAGTCCTTTCTTGTTTGAAGTGAGAAGTTAAGCAGAGTTGAGGCTTCTCTGGACCTGGATAAGATCTCCTGGAAATGTCAAGTGAGGGTAGCCTTTAGTTTTCAAAGCACACCAGTTCTTCTATTTCCTCTGGATCTCTATGCTTGCTTTCCTTCCACCTGGGACACTTTTCATCTTTCACTCCCCCTTTCACTTATTCTTATTTCTCTTATTCACTTATTCTTATTCTTTCTTCAAGAATAAGAAATTCTTATGTAACTCTTATGAAACTCTTTAGTAACTCTTATTCTTTCTTCAAGTCTCGGTTTAGATGTCACTTTTTCTAAATGGCCCCTTTTCCCACATGCTTGTCTGAGATAGATTTCTGTAGGTTTCAGTCTATCTCATTAACAGAAATATTGTGGTGTGTGTGTGCATGTGTATGCACACACACAATCTATTTACTAATGACTCTGTTAACTTACATGGCTCATACAGACCCATTCTCAGACTTTTCAAGACCCTTCCGTATTGAAAGCAAGAGCAAGAAAGAGACCCCTCCACCCCATTCGTGGGGCTAGGACATAACAGACGTGAACAAAGGCATTCTAGTGTTTCTGTAACGTTATTTTATCATTTGAAACTTTATAGTAAATTTTGGTATTTTGGTGTCTTTTAACATCAAATCTTAAAGTAACACAAAATATAAGGTGGAAACATATTTTAGTTGATCTACTTGGACGATGCAGTTGTAATTTTAATTTTAGTTCACACAAACTTGTAAATTGTTATTTTCCTGAAAGAAAAATGCAAACGAAAGAATGATGAGAGATGAGGAGAGGGGTGAAGCAATGGCACCCCACTCCAATAAGCTTGCCTGGAAAATCCCATGGATGGAGGAGCCTGGAGGGCTGCAGTCCATGGGGTCCCGAAAAGTCAGACATGACTGAGCGACTTCACTTTCACTTTTCACTTTCATGCATTGGAGGAGGAAATGGCAACCCACTCCAGTGTTCTTGTCTGGAGAATCCCAGGGGCAGCGGAGCCTGGTGGGCTGCCGGCTATGGGGTCGCACAGNTAAGCTTGCCTGGAAAATCCCATGGATGGAGGAGCCTGGAGGGCTGCAGTCCATGGGGTCCCGAAAAGTCAGACATGACTGAGCGACTTCACTTTCACTTTTCACTTTCATGCATTGGAGGAGGAAATGGCAACCCACTCCAGTGTTCTTGTCTGGAGAATCCCAGGGGCAGCGGAGCCTGGTGGGCTGCCGGCTATGGGGTCGCACAGAATCGGACATGACTGAAGCAACTTAGCAGCAGTAACAGAACTAAGAAATGATGGATGGGATAGTAGTCATATGGAGAGAATTTCTGGGGAAAATCAGAGATTTTAAAGGATGTTTTCCCATGCAATCTAACTGTTTCCTTCATATGCTCACAGACAATAGTTTTGGCTATGTATGTAGCAATGCTTTTGAAACTGGATATGTAGCCTGCCTTTTGCTTTTGCTTTAAGTGGGAAGTGAGTTGGAAATGTGACAATTTCCTTAGTCGCTTTCAGTAGTACAAGGAGAGGGCACCTCTGGGTACCCAGAGGTGGCCCAGTTCATATTTTCACAATAATGACTAATATTTATTGGACACCTTTGTGTCTTGGACAGTGGGATAAATATTTTAATGTATTTCCATGTTTAATTCTTATAACTTTATAGGGTAAACATTACTGTTTAGGAATTGTCAGTGTTTTACAGAAGAAACTGAGGCTCAGCAGTCCATAATTTATCCAAGACCACACAGCCAAAGAGTGCCAAGGAAACAGGAAATCTCACCCACAAGCCATGCTGTCTCCCTGTGACAGTACACCGGAGCCCTCCACCCAAATGACATTGATTAACAAGCAGTGACTTTTGGGTTCATTTCTTCAGCCAGTTGTGATTCTATCTCACTTCACTGTTATCTGATGTACACTAGAAAGATCTTCTTCCTAGCAATGTTGATTAAGAGTTAATCTTTTGACAGGAGTTAAACCCCAACAGAGGCATGGCTCTGCTAATCTTGTTTTGCACATGAAGTTTGGAATTAGTCAAGAAACTTACAAGATTAACAGTAGGAAGCATACTTTTAATACTATACATGCTCATGCTCTGTCTATCCAGCCAGAAATTTTCTATCTTAAGTTTGTCAAAATAACAGAAAGGCTTAAGGAAAAAGCAAACAAACAGAGACTTCTAGGTGTTTTCATTTTTTATCATTTGAGGAAATTGTGATGGTCGCTAACAGACTAGAGAGTCCTGAAGATTACTAAAATAATTTTGCTGCTAGATAAATGAGAACCTTGATTAATGAAATGTTTGTTTAACAAGGAAGGACAAACCACCTGAGTGAACCATGCATATCTATCTTCGTCTTAGAAAAGGCTTATCAGCTGCCTCCAGGAGATTGCATATATGAGAATATTAACTCCTTTTTGAAAGCAAGTGGAACTTCCATTGGTGGGCCAGTGGTTAAGACTGCACTTCCCCTGCAGGCTCGACCCCTGGTCAGGAAACTATGATCCTACATGCCAAGTGGTATCGCCCAAAAAATTAAAGAAAGAAAGAAAATTCATTACCTCTTTACAGATATCTCTAGAATATTTGGTTAGTATCATGCTGAAATCTAGACATGTTATGTCTATTTCACTATGTCTTGATAGTGCCAAGAACAAAACAAAGAGCTTTAAATAGGTTTTACCTTTCTTTAGTTAAAAACTTTAAAAACTTTCTCTCTGAAGCTAAATTGATTTACTTGCAGGTAAGAGAATTCATATCAGTAAAGAAATTCACTGCACAGTTTACTGAGGGGAAAAAATGGTGGTTTCTGAAGTGTTAGAAATGGAGTTTCCTGGTTATACTCTTGAAAACATACCCTCTGGATAGGACAAAATGAGTTCAGGATTTGCCTATGTTTACTGACTAACGTCCATCTAGTCAAGGCTATGGTTTTTCCTGTGGTCATATATGGATGTGAAAGTTAGACTGTGAAGAAGGCTGAGCACCAAAGAATTGATGCTTTTGAACTGTGGTGTTGGAGAAGACTCTTGAGAGTCCCTTGGACTGCAAGGAGATCCAACCAGTCCATTCTGAAGGAGATCAACCCTGGGATTTCTTTGGAAGGAATGATGCTAAAGCTGAAACTCTAGTACTTTGGCCACCTCATGCGAAGAGTTGACTCATTGGAAAAGACTCTGATGCTGGGAGGGATTGGGGGCAGGAGGAGAAGGGGACGACCGAGGCTGAAATGGCTGGATGGCATCACGGACTCGATGGACGTGAGTCTGAGTGAACTCCGGGAGATGGTGATGAACAGGGAGGCCTGGCGTGCTGCGATTCATGGGGTTGCAAAGAGTCGGACACGACTGAGCGACTGAACTGAACTGAATGGAAAGTAGTCTATTGCCATTGGTCAGGAAGGATGCCTTAGCTACAGTAAGGATCTAGCATGTTCCTCAAAATTCATATCCTTCAGTAGTTTTATCTTGTTTCAACTAATTCTGAAACACATGTTTGGCTTTGATATTCCCCTAAGTGCTTCTATCCAAGGTGGCCCTTGGATAAAGAATCCACCTTCCAAGCAGGAGATGCAGGTTTGATCCCTAGGTTGGGAAGATCCCCTGTAGTAAAAAATGGCAACCCACTCCACTTTTTTGCCTGGGAAATTCTGTGGACAGAGGAGACTGGCAGGCTACAGTCCATGGGGTCACAAAAGAGCTGGATACCACGAAGTGACTGAACACGCATGCATGCACAGTGGTGCTATAAGTGAAACATTTTCCCTTTGCAAAAATTGGAGTTAATTTGGCTTTTTTTTTTTTTTCTTTTTTGAGTCCATGTTGGCTTCTAAAAATCAAGATGTCTGCTGGAGCTCTAGCCACCTCAACTCAACTGAGTTTCAGGCAAGAGGAAAAAGAAGAGAGGGAAGAGAAAAAAAGTAGATTCTCCAGCTAAGTCTGTTTTCTTAAGGGATTTTCCTGAAACTCCAACCAAAGACTTTTGCTTACTTTCTTTTCTAATTTTAACTGGAGGATAATTGCTTTACAATGTTTTGTTGGTTTCTGCTGTACAACAATGTGAACAAGCCCTAAGTATTGATCACTTCTGATTGTAAGGAAGGGTGAGAAATGTAGTCTCTAGCATTTCACTTCTGTAAAAGTAAGGTTCTGTTAGTAGGAAGAAGAAACTGGAGACTGGGTAGGCAAGTAGATGCTTTTGTCTCAGAAGGGAAGAAGGTGCAGGGATTTGCAGGTGTAGATATATCTTTTTGATGCAAGAGAAGGACACTGAATCTGTTAATGTTGAAGAGATTTGGAATTTCTGTGAATTTCGGTGACAAGTTCATCACTAGAGAAAAGGGATATTTGCAGACAGTCTGAGAAGTATGGGGGACGATTTGGAATAGTGCTATGAAAAATGACAAAAATCACATCTTAGTGGACTGGCACATAAAAGAATGGTGATAAGGGCTTAGCAGGAGCTAGAGATCATTAATTTGTCCTGGTACAGAACTGAATAGCTGTGGGATTTTCAGCTATTCAGTGCTTAACAAATCAGATATAGGAGCATGGCTAAATTCATTTAACATTGTATGTGCGTTGGATGTGGGGTTGTAGGAGGTAGAAAAAAATAAAGGAAGAGAAAATTATTTTGGCAGAAACGAACAAAGTAATTCCAAAGGAGGTGTGGGGTTTTTATTCAGGCTTCAAAATGCAGGCAGGTGTCTACTGAGAAGGGAAGGAACACCAAGCAAAAGAATGGAAACAGAATCAGAGATGGGAATGAACAAGACCTATTGGAGATAGAGTAAGTCTATTTGGCTGAATAGAAGGGTTAAACTAAGGCAGTAATAGAAGGCGGATATTGAAAGAGTACATCTGATAAAGACTGAATAAAGAACAAATTCTTTAGTCGTGAATTCCAAGCTGTATTTTCCAGGCGATGAGGAACTGTTGAAGGTTATTGTGCAGGAGAGTGATTTAAGAAGACTGATGTAGTGGCAGTGTGCTGTAAGGATGAGAAGAGAGCGGTTGTGAAAAGAGGTTTAAGAGGCTGGCAAAGGACTCTAATATTCGGGAGACGATGCATGGAAAGGGGGGGTCTAAAAGGCAACCAAAGCAATCTTGAGAAAAAAGAATGGAACTGGAGGAATCAACCTACCTGACTTCAGGCTCTTTCACAAAGCCACAGTCATCAAGACAGTATGGTACTGGCACAAAGACAGAAATATAGATCAATGGAACAAAATAGAAAGCCCAGAGATAAATCCATGTACCTATGGACACCTTATCTTCAACAAAGGAGGCAAGAATATACAATGGAGTAAAGACAATCTCTTTAACAATTGGTGCTGGGAAAACTGGTCAACCACTTGTAAAAGAATGAAACTAGAACACTTTCTAACACCATACACAAAAATAAACTCAAAATGGATTAAAGATCTAAACGTAAGACCAGAAACTATAAAACTCCTAGAGGAGAACGTAGGCAAAACACTCTCCAACATAAATCACAGAAGGATCCTCTAAGACCCACCTCCAAGAATATTGGAAATAAAAGCAAAAATCAACAAATGGGATCTAATTAAAATTAAAAGCTTCTGCACAACAAAAGAAACTATAAGCAAGGTGAAAAGACAGCCTTCGGAATGGGAGAAAATAATAGCAAATGAAGCAACTGACAAACAACTAATCTCAAAAATATACAGGCAACTCCTGCAGCTCAATTCCAGAAAAATAAACAACCCAATCAAAAAAGGGCCAAAGGACTAAACAGACATTTCTCCAAAGAAGACATACAGATGGCTAACAAACACATGAAAAGATGCTCAACGTCACTCATCAGAGAAATGCAAATCAAAACCACAATGAGGTACCATTTCATGCCAGTCATAATGGCTGCTATCCAAAAGTCTACAAGCAATAAATGTTGGAGAGGGTGTGGAGAAAAGGGAACCCTCTTACACTGTTGGTGGGAATGCAAACTAGCACAGCCACTATGGAGAACAGTGTGGAGATTCCTTAAAAAACTGGAACTAGAACTGCCTTATGACCCAGCAATCCCACTGCTGGGCATACACAC
>SJYX01020332.1:238007-311866 GCA_006410675.1 Oreotragus oreotragus
GTGGTACATATACACAATGGAGTATTACTCAGCCATTAAAAAGAATACATGTGAATCAGTTCTAATAAGATGGATGAAACTGGAACTGATTATACAGAGTGAAGTAAGCCAGAAAGAAAAACACCAATACAGTATACTAACACATATATATGGAATTTAGAAGGATGGTAACGATAACCCTGTATGCAAGACAGCAAAAGAGACACAGATGTATAGAACAGCCTTTTGGACTCTGTGGGAAAGGGAGAGGGTGGGATGATTTGGGAGAATGGCATTGAAACATGTATAATATCATATAAGAAATGAATCGCCAGTCTAGGTTCGATGCAGAATACAGGATGCTTGGGACTGGTGCACTGGGATGACCCAGAGAGATGATATGGGGAGGGCGGTGGGAGGGGGGTTCAGGATGGGGAACATGTGTACACCCGTGGCAGATTCATGCTGATGTATGGCAAAACCAATACAGTATTATAAAGTAAAAAAAATAAAAAAATAAAAGAAAATCCTAAAAGAAAAAAAAAAAAAGAAGAAGAAAGTCACTAACGTTCATGCTCCCAGCTCTTTCCACACTCTGTGCTCTCATTTGTGAATGCTTGTCAAAGTGTTCATCTTAGCACACTGGATCCTTCCTCTTCCTTCTTTCCTTCCTTCCTTCTTTACCCTCCCTTCTCCCCCACCCCTCTTCCCTCCCTTCTCTCCCTCCCTCTTTCTTCTTTCCTTCCCTCCTTTCTTTCTACAAATACTGAATATTTACGACTTACATACTGGACATTGTATAAGGCACTGAAGATTCAGAGAAGGAAATTTTATTCCCTTGAGGAATGCAAACAAGTAAGGAAATCAAGTAGAATTTAATAGGGGATCAAGTAGAAGTGTGTGTACCAGCTTTTAAGGGCACAGAGAGTAGGGTCCTCTAATCTATTATGGCAGAGAAGATGATACTTTAACTTGCCTGGAAAAATCACCAGGGAAGCAGGTAGACGAGGGAGCAAAGATGCAGCAGGAAAGAGGACCCTGGGCCTCAGGGGCAGCTGGTGGCTTGGTGAACCTGATCACAGTGTGTCGGAGCAAAGGACCATGAGGTTCAAGAAATTACCAGAATCTTGTGTGTCCTGCTAAAGACATTAGATTCTATTCCAAACATGTTTTGGAATAGGATTTTACAAAGAAGAATATTAGCTTTTTAAAGAGTCATTGAAGGGGCTTCCCAGGTGGTTCAGTGGTAAAGAATCTGCCTGCCAATACAGGAGACACAGAGACGCAGGAGACATGTGTTCAATCCCTGGGTCAGGAAGATTCCCCGGAGGAGCAAATGGGAACCCACTGCAGTATTCTTGCCTGGGAAATTCCATGGACAGAGGAGTCTGGCGGGCTACAGGCCATGGGGTCCCAGAGAGTCCAACACGACTTAGCCACAAAGCATGCAGGCAAAGAGTCATTGAAGCAAAGGAGTTAAAATTTCAGGGCTGGAGTCAGATTCCGACCAGGGTGTTACTCGTGGTTCAGCTACCTGGGGACTGTGTGACCTTGGGCGAGTAACTTAACCTCTCTGCCTCAGTTCTTCTTCATTAAAAAAAGGAAAAGAAAAAAAAAAAAAAAAAACCTACCTTCCTTGTAGGTTTTTTTTTTTTTCTTTTGTCTGATAGTTAAGTGAATCACCATTTGTAATATTCTTAGCACAGTGCCTGGCACTGAGAAAGCCCTCAAAACCGATAGCTACTTTTATTAGTACTCATATCGCCNAAAAAAAAAAAAAAAAAAAAACCTACCTTCCTTGTAGGTTTTTTTTTTTTTCTTTTGTCTGATAGTTAAGTGAATCACCATTTGTAATATTCTTAGCACAGTGCCTGGCACTGAGAAAGCCCTCAAAACCGATAGCTACTTTTATTAGTACTCATATCGCCTCTGGCATTGTTACTACTACAATAACTGTTCTGGGAGTGGTGTGGAAGATGAGATAAGCTGGAGGAAAGGAGAATTGTCAGGAGGCCTCTGCAATAATCTAGGGAAGAATATTTGTTTTATCCAATACCTAAATGTCATTCAGAAGGAATAAAAAATGTAGAATAAATGAAAAGACGGACAAGTAGAATTTAGTGTCTGGTTAGCTCAAAGAAACCAAGGAAAGAGTAAAAGATGACCGCAAGGTTTCAAGCTCAGGTGACTGTAGAATTCTGATACTATCTACACAAGGAAGCTCTCTTCCCACCCATTCCCTCAAGTTTCTCAGGCCATGCTTGCCTGACATCTTTGGATGGCCAGTTCCTTTTTCAGTTTCATTCACTAGGTCAGTGACTGTGCTGTGCGGGTGTGCCACTCTACCTTTTTCTGGAATTTAGAACCTTCAAATTTCTGAAGTCTTAAATTCCACTTAGAAATCGGTTTTGAATAAATCTTTCTATGCCTGTGTCCTAAGTCGCTTCAGTTGTGTCTGACTCTTTGTGACCCTATGGACTGTAGCTTGCCAGGCTCCTCTGTCCATGGGATTCTCCAGGAAGAACACTGAAGTGGGTTGCCATGCCCTCCTCCAGGGGATCTTCCTGACTCCTGGGAACCTGCTTCTCTTAACATCTCCTGCATTGGCAGCCAGGTTCTTTACCACTAGCGCCACCTGGGAAGCCCATGAAAGTGAAAGTGAAGTCGCTCAGTCGTGTCCGACTTTGTGACCCCATGGACTGTAGCCTACCAGGCTCCTCCGTCCATGGGATTTTCCAGGCAAGAGTGCTGGAGTGGATTNCACTAGCGCCACCTGGGAAGCCCATGAAAGTGAAAGTGAAGTCGCTCAGTCGTGTCCGACTTTGTGACCCCATGGACTGTAGCCTACCAGGCTCCTCCGTCCATGGGATTTTCCAGGCAAGAGTGCTGGAGTGGATTGCCGTTTCCTTTTCCAGGGGATCTTCCCGACCCAGGAATTGAACCCGGGTGTCCCGCATTGCAGGCAGATGCATCTCTCTAAGGTGAGCCCATATATCTCTTTGGGCTTCCAAATCTTATTTCATATTCTAGATCATATGTTTCATATTCTAGATATTCTAGATCACATAACTATCTCTAGAAAGACTTTAACATCTATGCCTCTGTTTAGAAGCATTAACAGAATTCTATACTTTTTACAATTTACATTGTGTTTGGAACAAAATTTTATTATGGCTTCTTAATATTATATACTCTTTATTTTCTCTTCTGTTTTATATTGAAATTATATTTTTGGCCCCATATCACAAATAAAAAAGCAGTCAAACCTGGTCTGGCTTTTGGCTTTTCTCTTTCTGCCAACTTAGTACTTCTGCTCCGCCTCTGAGGGCTTCCCTGGCGGCTCAGTGGTGAAGCACCTACCTGCGACGCAGGAGACATGGGTTCCATCCCTCGGTCAGGGAGATCCTCTGGAGTGGGAAATGGCAATCCACTCCAGTATTTTTGCCTGGAAAATTCCATGGACAGACAGCCTGATGGGCTACAGTCCACACGGTTGCAAAGAGTCGGACACAACTGAGTGATTAAGCCACAAACACTTACACACACAATCTGACTCTGAAGACAATTGGAGAAATCTGGAAGTATGACATGAGATCTTGTTTTAACCAAATGATCTGTTCACCATGAGTGCCTGATTTCGATACAAGGAAATAGGAAGGGAGACTAAGGCCACAGTTCTTTGCTTTCTTTTCTTCTTTTTTCCTCTTTTTCTTGAGTTCAGTTATTCTGATTACTAAAAATGCTTTGCTGTTTGACAAAGAACAGAAATTCTGAGTTTGGATGGGGTTCAGGGATCCAGTAACATTCAGAGAAATTGTTTTTAAGAGAGAAACTTTAAAATAAATGCCTTATACAAAAATAAGTAGCACAGCCTAAACAAGTTGGCAGAGTTCTCTGCTAGTGAAAATGGCCTTGTGTTGATCTGTCTAAACTCTCTGCCTAGGTTTCTTGGGATCCAGGGCACCTACCTGTGAGATAGCTGTCCTGAACTAGGGGAAGTAGAACAAAACTCACTGCTTGTTGGAATCTCTATCCAAGATCTTGGCTTCCTTAGTTTCTGAGTTCCTGCCAATGAAGTTAGCAAGAACGAGTGCAGGCTTAGCGGTCAAAGTTGAACAGCAAGCGGCCCCACACCAGTTCATATGCAACCCTTGTACTCTTTCTCTCCACTTGTCACCTAGTCTGTGTGTGTGTGCCCCCGAGTTTCAGAATAGTACACGATGGATGGGAAATTGTCTCTGTGGGAAAATGTAGTATTTTGGGTTCTCAGCATTTTAGTCATCTGCTCTTGTATTTTTCCAGACGTGAACTTATTTTGAGGCTATTAAAATCTATTCACGGTGATTAAAAAAAACGGTAGGGACTCAATGACTCTTTCCCAATTGCCCTTTTGTCTAGGAACAAATACCCAAATGCTTTAATTTTCCTATTTCCCTTAGTGGTGGCAAAACAATCCTACTCATCTTTATGAAAGGACCTATCTCTGCCTTTATTTTCTGTGCTGGTGGCTCAGCAGGACAAAACAGTCCCTGGGCTAGCTTGTCTGTCCAGGAGTAAGGATTTTGGCAGCTGCTTCAACAATTGGCTCCCTGGTGAGGGCGCTGGTCTCCCTTGGGTGTAGGAGAAGGGAGAGGTAGAGGGGACCGGAATCTCATTAAGATCACAGGCACAAAGGAACCAGGAAGTAAGAAGAAATTATTACAGTCTGTTCATCGCTCAGGATGTTAAAGGCAATAGCCTGGGCCAGCTGGTTAGTCATTAGCAGAAAAAAAAGAGCAGTGAGGGTCAGGACTGGTCAAACCTCTGAGACGGACTTGAGGCGGGGAGAGAGCTGCTGGCAAAGGCAAGATGTGGAGACAGACTTACTTGGAGTTCACCTGCTTCTCTTGGTAACTTTTTTCCTGGGACAAGAACCAAGATGCCTCTTTTCTGTTCTCAGGCGTTTGTCTAAGTAAAGCATTCTCAAATTTCTTTTTGTGGTGGGAATCCTGAGAAACCTTCCCACCGATCAGCTGCCCACTTTCCACCTGGTTTTGCCTTGGAGCCGGTGAGTCTCTGCAAGCAGGTTGGCCGGACGGCTGTGAACGGGGCTTTGTAGGCTCTCCCAGAGCCAGCAGGACCGGTGCTGACTGCAAAGTTTCCGGGTGGAGGAAGAGAAAGTGGGTCTGCAGAGAGTGAGGGGAGAGGGAGAAGCCCCTCTCCCCCACTCCCCCCGGGGGCGCCATGGGTAACCTCTGCCTGAGGCTCCGGACCTACCTGGATCGTTGTCCCCACTGCTGGTGGTCCGAGGAGGCGGACAAGCCCGGGGTGATTCAGAACCCATGGGCTGACTGCCCTCCTGATCCTCCCCGGCCGCCGGCTCCAGAGCCCGAGAGAAGCCAGGGCCAGTTCTTTGTGGCTCTATTTGATTACCAGGCTCGGACAGCCGAGGACCTGAGCTTCCACGCGGGTGACAAGCTCCAAGTCCTAGACAAGTCCCACGAGGGCTGGTGGCTGGCCAGGCACTTGGAGAAAAGGGCCGACAGCGCCGGCCAGCAGCTGGAGGGCTACATTCCTTCTAACTACGTGGCTGAAGACAGGAGCCTCCAGGCAGAGCCGTGAGTACCACACACACTATTTCTCAACTCTCTGAGGGGGGGTAATGGGTTTTTCTTTCTTACCTAGCTGCAAACCCATTAATTTCCAAAGAGCTACTTAGAAAGTTATGAGGAAGTACTGGAAAGATCCTTCTAATTGAAATCCACCTCCCCTGAGAGGTGAGAGTGAAACTGGAAGGTAACTGTTGAAGTGACTTCTGTTACAGTGGCATACCCCACTTGTTCTAGGGGCAGTTTCATCAACGTAAACAAATGGTGTATTTAATACTCTCTCTTTTCTTTGGCTGTAAAAGAAGTCAGAACTTCCCCGGTGGCTCAGATGGTAAAGAATATGCCTGCAACAATGCAGGAAACCTGGGCTTGATCCCTGGTTGGGGAAGATCCTCTGGAGAAGAGGATGGCAACCCACTCCAGTATTCTTGCCTGGATAATCCCATGGACAGAGGAGCCTGGTGGGCTACAGTTCATGGGCTCACAAAGAGTCGGATACGGCTGAGTAACTAAGAACAAAAGAAGTTATGCCTCACATTAACATAGATCTATGTTTCTTTAGCAGGTAGCTCAGTCAGTTAAGATACTGCCTGCAATGCAGGAGACCCGGGTTTGATTCTTGGGTTGGGAAGATCCCCTGGAAAAGGGAATGGCAACCCACTCCAGTATTCTTGCCTGGATAATCCCATGGACAGAGGAGCCTGGTGGGCTACAGTTCATGGGCTCACAAAGAGTCGGATACGGCTGAGTAACTAAGAACAAAAGAAGTTATGCCTCACATTAACATAGATCTATGTTTCTTTAGCAGGTAGCTCAGTCAGTTAAGATACTGCCTGCAATGCAGGAGACCCGGGTTTGATTCTTGGGTTGGGAAGATCCCCTGGAAAAGGGAATGGCAACCCACTCCAGTATTCTTGCCTGGATAATCCCATGGACAGAGGAGCCTGGTGGGCTACAGTTCATGGGCTCACAAAGAGTCGGATACGGCTGAGTAACTAAGAACAAAAGAAGTTATGCCTCACATTAACATAGATCTATGTTTCTTTAGCAGGTAGCTCAGTCAGTTAAGATACTGCCTGCAATGCAGGAGACCCGGGTTTGATTCTTNGCTCAGTCGTGTCCAACTCTTCGTGACCCTATGGACTGCAGCCCACCAGGCTCCTCTGTCCATGGGATTTTCCAGGCAAGAGTACTGGAGTGGGGCACCATTACCTTCTCCGCCACTATAAACTAGTAGGCATCAAATAAGAAGAGTGAGGTAATTCGATGTGACTCTTGGAAAAATTGTTAAGAAAACATGTTGTGGAAAAATAAGTACGGTACCATATTATTTAAATAAAAACACGTTTAAACAAAAAAGCAAAACAAACATATATATGTTTATAGTTATTCACGAATATATGTAGGTAAACTCTAAAGAAATCAGGAGAGAACACCAGTTTGTGAAAAAAAGTTAGGAGCTTTATTTTGTCTGATTTGAATTCTTTATTTTTCACAACGAGTAAATATTAATTTTGCAATAATTTTAAAAAATTATATTAAATTTAAGGATAAAAATGCTTTAAGAGAATTGAGCTATCCATCTGAAATCTGTATTAATAAATATACCTTTATATCCACAGACATTCAGATATAGTTTATGGAGAGATAAAGCAAAGATTAAAGTTCAAATCAATTTTTTGAATAATATAAAAATCTTGTATATCTAAGTTCTAAGTTTTTGTTATAAGAAAAAATCATGACGTATTTTCCAAAGTGTCATGTCTTTTAGATATCATTAAAGTTTATAAATATTACTTGTTGTGTAGCTGGAATAATCATTTTTCTCCTGACACTAATTACCCTGGAATTCTTAGGATAGTTGTAGCTGTTGATTAAGTCAACATGTATTTAGTGACTTATATGCCAGGAACAGAAGTTGGGCAGATTTTAGATTAGAGATGATCCTGCCCCTGTGGAATTTACTTTCTAGTGGAAGTGAAGTGAAGTGAAGTGAAGTTGCTCAGTCGTGTCCTACTCTTTGCGACCCCATGGACTGCAGCCTATCAGGCTCCTCCATCCATGGGATTTTCCAGGCAAGAGTGCTGGAATGGATTGCCGCTTCCTTCTCCAGGGGAACTTCCCGACCCAGGAATCGAACCTGGGTCTCCTGCATTGCAGGCAGATGCTTTACCGTCTGAGCCACCAGGGAAGAGACAATATTTATAATCATGTTGGGGGTGGGGAAGGGAGCGCGTAATTTCCTGGTTCTGTCTCACCACAGCAAAGATTTGAAATGACAGACCAATGTTACAGCTCAGTTACAGCTCAGTTTGACTTGGCAAGCAAAGGATAGTATGTCCTCGAAGCGTGAGGGTGGACTAACCCCAAAGGAGAGGCTCGATCTTGGCTCCTCTTTTTGTGTGTTTTTTCTCCCCGCCCGAGCCAGCACTGTATAAACTGGGCTAGCCAGGAGGGCTGTTGGCATCAACTGAGGTTCTCCCTGCAGTCCACAGATTTTCTTTTGTTCCATTTTCACAGGCTTTTTCCTTTCTTTGTCTTTTAGCCACCACCATTTTGGACTCCTTTTTCCTATTCTAACTACCTAACAATCACATAAATAAACATTAATTACAAATTAATTGAGTTCTTTAGACAAATGGTTTACAGTCTCAATCAGGGGTGATTGTATTCCCCAGAAGACATTTGGCAATGTCTGGAGACACAGTTGTCACAAATAACTAGGGTGCTCTTGGCATCTAGGATGGTTTCTCAGCACCCAAAAAATGTATAGGACAGTCCTCTCCTGTACACTGAGTCACCCAGTCTGAAATGTCGATAATGCCAAGGTGGAGAAACCCTCTAACAAGAAAGACACACAGGGGTTGGCAGTGAAATGGTGAGGGGTGAAGGGTTTAGGTAGGGCCTCTCTGCCATCCGTATGGAAGTTCACACAGAGGGGAGTTACCCCCCAGAGACAAAGGGCATACTTGTTCTATCCTGATTTCTTTACTTGTGAACATACACAGCAGTGCAGGCTTCAGATGGGATGGCGTGGCATTCCCTTCTCTAATGAGACAGTCAGAAAATGAGATGATTTTTGCAGGGCCGCCTCTTGAGGCATGAAAGCAGAGGATGGAACAAGATCATTCCTTGATAACATAATCATTATCAAGGAATAATATTGATATATTATTGATATATTATCAATAATATATTAATATTATCATTCCTTAATATAATCAGGGTAAGAAGTGTGATAAGAAATTTGACTTTGCTTCGTATTTATTTCTCTTATCCCCAATTTTCTCAAGATTAGAAGCACAGCAAAACAAAGCAAAAGTACACATCACTTCTCTTCCTAAACAGTGGCAACCCAAAAGAGCCTGTGTGGCGTGGCTGGCGTTGAGCACAGCCCGGCACAGGGGGGCCAGGCAGGCTGCGCCCTGCTCTATAGCCTGTGCTGGAGGAGAGCGTGGCGGCAACCAGCAGTTCTGCAGGCGCATGATGGCTGACCAGCGCCAGGAGTTTCTGGGACAGGAGAATGGGAACTGACCCAGGGCTAACTAGATAGACATCTACCCAGGGTTTGCCCATGGAAAGCAGTGGGCCCATCGGCCTATCAGCCTTGTCTCTTTCTAGCTGGCTTGGTAAGTTTGCAGTGCTTAATGGTTAATGAATTCACCAACTCCCTTATGCAAGACTTCTCTGGTGCCTTTCTGGAATTATCCATCGGTACAGGAGGAGAAGTGTGGAGGAGCAGAGCCAGAACATTCCTAACTGGAGAATACGGTATAAATCTCTCCAGAGGTCACCACCAATCCAGACAGGAAGTGACAAGTGCTACCTTTGTCCACGTATGGTCAAAGTGCCAAATTCCACACCAAATTCCTGCCATGAATCTATCTCGGATAAAGGGAACTGTAGACTTCCCCCCTTTCTTTTTACACGTAGTTCATCACCTCCCGGGCTCTCCATACATGCTTCTTAACCTAAGGCATTAATATCCCTGGAAAGAAGCTAACTTAGGATAAAATCTAATGGTGGATTCTTTTTCATTGTGATGGAAAATTCTCCACAGGCATGAGCTACATTGTAACAATTTTTCATAATAACCATATTGCACCCCATTTTAGTTAAAAATGGTTACCAAAGTGCTTTCTTTTTAATATGACCTTAAAAAAATGATGTATAGTGTAGGACTGTTTGTTATCACAGAAATGACATGAAAGAACTGCAGAAAATTTGGAAAGTTCCAAAAAACACAAAGAAGAAAATAAAAGCTCCTTTAATTTCATCCCAAGGCAATAACCACTGTTAGTATTTTGATTATATCTTTAGATTATATGTTTAGATTATATCTTTAGTTTGATTATATCTTTAGTGGATAATTAACATACATTTAAGAATGAGAATCTTAATATACATTTAGAATATTAACATACATTTAGAAATAGATTAAAAAAATTCATGTTCCAAGAACACATGAAGGATTTCATTTTTGAAAGTTACAGTTTACCCTGGCATATTTCTTGTGCTCTAATACTTAAATAAGTAAAGAAGCTTAAGATCTGACTTAGAATAAAGAGTGGTGAAAATCAGTCAGATGATTTCCAAAGTTCTAAAACTAGGGCTAAAATTATTTTGTGTATGATTAATCTTGGATTCAGAGTTTTTAATATTTAACATATCTATAAATGGACTGTTATAGAAACAGAGAATTCTGTCTCCTTTTCAGAGAGAATTGTTTATTGATTAGCCCTAGCTTTGCAACTAAGCACCTGGTACTTATTTGCAGCAAATGAGTCACTTAATAGAACCACCTACACATACTTCAGCTGTCTTTGTTTTCCACAGAGAAAAATCAGTGAAAAATGTATTTGTGCTAATCTATAACCTATTGAAACTTGTGTGAGTCTAAAAATATTCGTGAATAGAATAGCATTCTGTTTCTCAATTATCTCACTTCCTGATACGGGGTGCCTTGGGTGCCTCTGGCACCCAGATTGATGCCTGCTCCCAGCGGCTTCGGTTTCCCCTGTGGCTGTTCCTCAAGATCTGCCCAGGCTCTGACTCACAGAGGGAAGGAGAAGCCGTTGAGCAGGGGTTCTGTGTGTGTGCTGCCTGGTCCTGCCTCCTGCCCTGGGGCCCTGCCCAGGCGCTGACAGGGCTTTGCTTGGTTATTACATATGTTCCAACTCAGAAACTTGCGGGCAATTAACATGCCTGAGGACAACTCCCAACCCATGGGGCCAGCAGCTACTGGAGAGTTTCTTCTGTCTTGACCCCTCAGGGAGCAGCTCTAGGAGGCACCTAGTTCCTGCTCCTGGGAGAGCTGAGCCTCGTCGTCATCGCATGGAGACTGTTAATGGATACTTCTGCTGGCTAGTCCTCCTTCTGCGTCATGCTCCCTGGGTTCACCTCCCAAAGAAGTCGCCTGCACAGAATTTCTTCATCAGGACTGTTTTCAGGTGAACCCAACTAAGATAACAGGTAAAGGTGGTCTAGTAATTCATACACAAATAATATTCTCGTGGGATTGGCCCATCACCTGTATCTGAAATCACAGGTATGCTAAATAGAACCCTAAAATTTCCTCTCCCAAGGAAAAACAAATTCAAACCGAATCAAATCTCCAAAGACTATATTCAGACTTCTACTGTGAATTCAGCTCCAACACCATTCATTCCTGACTCTGTGACCCAAACCAGGGCTTCCAACCTCATGGAAATTTAATTTGATTATCTCTATATTAAATGTGATAAAATCCACCTCGGAGAGAAGAATTCAAGAGAAGAATCCATGGAAGAGATCATGAAGTATCTTGGAAATCAATATACTGTCATCATGATTTACTATGTTGAAGTGAAAGTGAAAGTTTGAGTAGCTCAGTCGTGTCCAACTCTGTGCAACCCCATGGACTGTAGCCCACCAGGCTCCTCTGTCCATGGAATTCTCCAGCCAGGAATATTGGAGTGGGTAGCCATTCCCTTCTCCAGGAGATCTTCCCAACCCAGGGATCGAACCTAAATCTCCAGCATTGCAGGTATATATTTTTACCGTCTGAGCCAACAGGGAAGCCCCAAATCGTGGTAAGAAGGTTGGGTTGGATCCTGAAGCAATGGAGACTAATGAGGGGCTTAAAACTTAAGAATAAATGACTAGAGTCACGTGTAAGAAAGACGACCGGCAGGAGAGGAGAAGACGGACGTGAGGGAACCAAGAAGGAGAGGCGATACGAGACGGTCGTTAAGCAAGTGAGAGAGGCTGGTGACATCGTCCTGCTGATGGCCGCCTCAAGCAGAAGGCTCCTGAGGGGCTGAGTGTGACTTAAACTTGGTGATGCTGGGAACAGGGACAGCAGGAGCAGCGGCCGCCAAGGCGGGGAACACAGGACGTCCAGGAGCAGGTTCTGCGGCCTGGGGGGGCCTCTGAGCTGTGTGTGCTGGGTCTGAACTACCTACGACACTTTGCAGTGGAGAAATGCAGTTGGGAGAGGATGGAACCAGAAAGGTTTTCTGTGGGAAGAGACAGCTAAGGCGAGACCTGTGGCCTGAGTAGAGGCTATCCTGATGAACCGGAGAGAAGAAGTGGAAATTAGAAAAGAAAGATCTGGTAAGGACCATGGAGGTGCATACACTGTGAATAAGGAAGAGACTCGTTAGCAGTGCCGAGGACCTGAAGGCTGGCTGTCATCCAGAAGGGCTGAGAAATGCCCTTCATTGTTAATACTAAAGCAAGAGACCTACCTTTGTGATGTTGTCTAAGTTTTTTCAGGTAATGATTGCACCCTAGATACAGCCTATTCTTTTTCATCACAGCTTCCTTAAAAATCCGCTTCACTCCCCAAACGGCAGCACTGTAGTCCCCTTTCATGCCTTTGGCTTTGTCAAGCGTATGCTACTGAGCTGTCAAATGCAGGCTGCCAGGGTGGAAATGGTCTTCTGAGCACTTTCCAGAGACAAAGACAGAAGTGTCCTTCACCTAGAAATTTCTTTAGGAATTACACACCAGCAAAAGTAGCGCAGAGGAGGAGCCCTGAGTGGCACACTCTGCATTAAAATTAGAGTTTGGTTGTGAAACGGCTCCCTTGCTTAAAAACCACATCCTCTCAGAAGCACTCAGAGAAAGCTAAGAGCTCCTGCCATTTTCTTCATGAATAAAAGAAAATGGACATTTGTCTATCTGTCTTTTATGATGCCCCCTGCAGAGCTGGAACCTGCTGTAGACGTTAGAGCGTGTTTGGCCCTTAGCTATGTGAGGAATCCCGGAAGAATGACACTGCAGTGAAGCAGCTAGAACAGATGCAATCAGACACTTGACATGGGGGAAAGTCTCTTAGGTGGCAAATCTAAAGAATGAGCTGAGGCACAGTTGCCTGAAAAAGGCCTGCAATAAGGAGAGGCATCTGGGACAGCCAACAGTAGGAATTCCTGTTTCACTTTGCCTTAATACAGCTGCAAGCGTCGTGGAGACTGAATTATTCAGACGTGCGACCTTTCTAGCTGGACAGCACTAATGTGCTAAGGTTTCAGAGTCAGCATGTAATTCTGCTCTAAACAAACACTGGATTTGATGTTCTTGTTGTTTTTGTAGTTAATATTTAAAAATGTTAAATGTGTACGTGCACATGTATGTACATACACATGTGTATACATACACACATACATACACCTATACATTGACACACACATTCGTATATACACATATACACACACATGCATACACCTATACATTGACACACACATTCATATATACACATATACACACATATAGAAGGTCACATTTAGAAGATGTCACCTTTTCCTAGTACAATCATGACTGGATAGTCTTCTTGGAATCCCATTTGGTTTTTATTGTAATTAGAAATTAGCCGGCTACAGATATTCAAGAGATTTTAACAAGGAAAATAATGACGTTATTTCTCCAGAGAAGGGGATAGGCTTTGAATAAATATTTGAATAAATCCTATGACTTATGGTGGAACCAAGGAAGAAAATTTTATGTACTTAGACACTTATCCATCCATCTGTGCACCTATCCATCCATCCATGCAAGTGGCAGGTGGAGTAGTGGCATGGGGAGTTGGGGGAAGGGCAAGGTTATGCTAGTGGTGGTTTGAATATAAAATAGATAGAGCAAGGTCTGGACAATGGATACTTGGGTATGGTGAGTTGAGAAGCAGGCTCTGACTGTTCCTTGCCCAAACTGTTTCCACCTCGTTCCAATGAAACCCAAGACTGGGAATGTTTTTCAGGACTCATTTTATAGAATATATTCTTAGTAGAGGAACCTCTGGGGGCTCACTCATTTTCTTATGTGTTTTCTCTTTTGATGTGAACTGCAGCATTTTTTACTGGCCTGGGGAAAAATATTGTAGAAAGCGCTATGGTGCATTGTTGCTGCTTTCCAAACTCAAATTCAAATACAGACAGGGTTAGGGGAATTTGAGATTTTTTTCCAACATCAGGGGTCTATGAATGTTAAGAAGTGCCTTATTTTAAACCTAAATCGAAATGAATTGAAATCTAGACTTCTGACAAATGGAATTGCTCTGTTCTCAGATGAGAAAATCACCTGTGTGAACATTTGTTTCTGTGATAATCTATATGAAATGTCTTTATTCACTGAATGCTTAGTTATACACATTTATAATACGATTTTTTCTACTACATGATTTCCATGTAAGGTATGGTATTATACATGTTTTATATTCAGTTTAACACAATATTAATGCTAGTGCTTTGAATTCATAATATACTAGTTTATATATATTCAATTCACTTAACTGCTTAGGGCTCCGTTTCCTCATCTGTAAGTTCTCTGGGGCCTCCTAGACCTCTAGATTTCTCTATTATATAGGAACATGATCTCTTATGTTTCAAATATAGTGGTTCAACTACATTCATACTTGACAGAACAATAAATGCTGAAGACAGCAAGTGAATTGAAATAAGCATTTCAAAAGCAATAATGTTTTGGGTAACAGGATCAAACACAGCACCCTTACTTCTTTAGATTCTTTTTGCCTAACAAAGTAAGACAGTTACATTATCATGGCTATTTTTCAATTCTCAGGGGTTGTCTGTAGCCAAGAATATTTTTTTCCCTCTGTATGTAACTCCTGACCTTTCCTCGTGGAATTAGTTCTCAGCAGTGTTCTCATGTGTTACTACCATCCTGTATCTTTGTGGTAGGATTTTCTTGGGATCTTCACATCCACCGGCATAAAAACTTAATGCCCAAGAATAGAGACGAGGATGTAGAGAATGAAACTGTGGACACAGGGGCAGAAAGAGAGGGTGGGACAAACTGAGAGAGTCATGACTGTCTCAGTTTGTCCCACATATATACACTACCTTGTGTAAAGTAGATAGCTAGCAGGAAGCTGCTGTGTAGCACGGGGAGTTCAGCTTGCTGCTCTGTGATGACCTAGAGAGGTGGGATGAGAGTGGGTGTGTGGGAGGGAGGCTGAAGAGGGAGGAGATACATGTATACATATAGCTGATTCACATTGCCATATAGTAGAAACTAACACAACGTTGCAAAGCAATTATACGCCAGTTAGAAAATAATTAAAAAAAAAAAAAAAAAACTTTGATGCTCAGATACTGCTCTCCTGCCTCCTGGTCAGCATGAGCCACCTGTTTCTTTTTAAGTGTACACCATGACTTTCACCCGTGAACCCAGGTTGCTAATTATACGCCAGTTAGAAAATAATTTAAAAAAAAAAAAAAAAACTTTGATGCTCATATACTGCTCTCCTGCCTCCTGGTCAGCATGAGCCACCTGTTTCTTTTTAAGTGTACACCATGACTTTCACCCGTGAACCCAGGTTGCTAATGAGGCTCTTGCAACCAAACAGCAAACTACTTCAGTGCTTTTTACGCAGGTGGCTGTAGCCTCTAGAATTTCACCACATTTCAAGTAGAAGCAATTTTAATTTAGTCTTCTAAGTGAAGGTATCCAAGTGACTTACAGTGCCTTAATACCCCGGGGAATTATTATTTTTTTAAAAAAGCTTATTTTAATAACTTTCTTATGTGAGTTTTTAAACTTCTATTCCTTATGAATAAATAAATAAACTTCCTCTTTTTTCCTTATGAATTCTATGAAAGTTAATGTTTATTTTACAAGGAGCTCAGTATATAGCATTAAGTTAAGATTATTATCTTCACATGTGTGAGATGAGAGGCAGTGGGGAATCAATGAAAGTTATCTAGTTCCTTTTTAGACTGGTTTAGTGCAATGCATTTTTAGTATTTATTGTTAATGTCTCTATCCTTGACTTGCATTAATAAGAAGACAGTGCAAATACTTTTGGAGTAATTGGTGGCAGAAATGTCAGTTAAGTTTCAGTGTTGGTTTGTTCCTTTTTTTTTTTAACGTTAGGAAATAAAGATGTTAGAAAAAGAACTAGACTACTATTAAAACACAAACTAATAGAATAATTGATTACTAAATTCCACCTAGAAATCTTTACCTTTTCTGAATACTTTACATTAAATGATATAATAAATTCATTCTTAATGATTTATTTTGTTTCTAGGAAGAATCACTGTTTTATCTTCAATTTTAATTCCTAGATCCTTTCATAGATGAGTGCTTTTCTTCCACATCTTCAACATGGAATCCCTCAAAAATCTTACTCTTGGGCTCTGATTACTCGGAACTCACTGCACCCTTTTAAAATTCAATGTTCTTAGAGATATACTTAAAGTTCTCCCAGAAAATAATGGTATGGAAATTACCTATGAACTTGGAGCCAAGAACAATGGCTTTAAATTCTATTGCTAAAAAAATTCAAGTGATGAAATATATTGATGAAAAGCAAAAAGATCAGTAATTATGTAATTTCCACAAAGCATCATTCATCTATGAAGAGTTTAAAAGTTATTTCCCTAATTGTTTCTGTGCTTTTGGTGGTTCCCACCTTTGATGTTAAACTGGACTGGACTCAGAAGTACCTTGTGAAAAGATTTCCCTGCTCTTACTGCCATGTAAAGGTAGATTGGGCTTCCTTCACGGCTCAGTGGTAAAGAATCTTCCTGCAATGCAGGACATGGGTTCGATTCCCGGGTTGGAAAGATCCCCTGGAGAAGGAAATGGCAACCTACACCAGTATTTTTGCCTGGGAAACACCATGGGCAGAGGTGCCTGGTGGGCTACAGTCCATGAGGTTGCAAAAGAGTTGAACATTGACTTAAGGACTAAACAATAACAACAAAGGGTATATTGTTTACAATTCCTCTCCTATTCACCATGATGTAGACGGGCTTGAAAAAGAGCACAAGAATAGATATTTGTAACTTGTAAATTTATTGTTAGTTTATGCTTGTCAGATAAAAGTGTTAGGCTGAAACTCCAGTATTTTGGCCACCTGATGCAAAGAGTTGACTCATTGGAAAAAGACTCTGATGCTGGGAGGGATTGGGGGCAGGAGGAGAAGGGGACGACCGAGGATGAGATGGCTGGATGGCATCACGGACTCGATGGACGTGAGTCTGAGTGAACTCCGGGAGATGGTGATGAACAGGGAGGCCTGGCGTGCTGCGATTCATGGGGTCGCAAAGAGTCGGACACAACTGAGCGACTGAACTGAATTGATGATAATAGAATTTCTATTTTTTAAGGAATGTTTTTCTAATCATGCTCCTCTTTAATGTGTCAGACTAAAATTCTGTCAAGATTTTATCCAACTTAAAGTCATTGCTAAGGTCTGAAGAAAGTCATTGCTAAGTCATTGCTAAGGCTTGAAGAAAGTAGCATGGGGAAATAAACTAGTATATCCTCAGAAAGAGAATTCTCTTACACCACTATCTAAAAATACAATTGCAACTTTGCTACTTGGTTATTTGAATACTGTCGAATTTAATAATAATTATCCAATATAAGTTGTACACAATGTTCCTAGCTGTTTTCAGCCTAGATGTCTTTCTCTTCCAGCATATGAAGCCTGCATTTGAATCTTAGAGAGGAACAATGTGTTTTAAAAATTATTTACCATCAATAAATAAATAAAGGAAAAAAAGGCATCAGGATATTCACAAATCAATCTAACATATCTACTTTGAGTAGTTGAAATCATTAGAAAATCACCGATGGGTAAGCAGTCGCATAAATATTCTTAATCCACATTATTTATTGCTTTTCCTTTGTTCTAGTTTTTTGGGAAGACTAAACGCATATGGGTAGAATTGGAAAACAACATATTTTCAATTTCTCTCCTTGAAGACAAAGTATTCTTAGATCTATAGTTTGAAAAACTAAGTTAAATGTTTATTTTTATATAAAAGTAAAATGCGTTTATCATTAGAAAATCACCGATGGGTAAGCAGTCGCATGAATATTCTTAATCCACATCATTTATTTCTTTTCCTTTGTTCTAGTTTTCAGGGAAGACTAAACGCATATGGGTAGAATTGGAAAACAACATATTTTCAATTTCTCTCCTTGAAAACAAAGTATTCTTAGATCTATAGTTTAAAAAACTAAGTTAAATGTTTATTTTTATATAAAAGTAAAATGCGTTATAAGAATACATGTGGCTATTTATCAAATTAAATGTTTTGGATAATCTCAAGAATTTTCAGACAAATAATTTAAATCAACAAAAGCATACTTCTATGCTGAGATTAACTGGAAAACTGTAATTAAATGACTGCATTTCTTATAAAATTATGATATAATCTTATTTCTTTATCCTTTGATATAAAATAACAGTATGATAAATTTATTGCTCAAATACTTTGTAAAAAATTAAGACCCAGCAAAGCCAGAAATAAATAAATAAAAATTTTTAAAAAGAAGTAAAATAAGTACTTTAAAAATTTATTTAAAATTACATTTCAGGTATAGTATTACATGATTTTTCATATTAATATAATTGTACTACATTTATTTTTGTATAACTGTGTTTATGTCCATTATTTAATGCATTATATATAATTTTCATCATTTTTAAGAAAAATGATAATTAACTGCTACATTAAATACATTTTATAAGAACAATGGCAAAATCACAGAAATGAGGAAAAGAGAAATCAGCAGGACTTCATTAAAATCAGAGTAAAAGTATAAGTGTAATTAATAACAGTTAAAATAGTTGATTAATAGCAGTAAAACTTGATTACAGGCATCTCAAAATATTATTCCTTTGAGAAGCAATGAAGTACCATAGTATGGAATTATTAAAATAAGTCAGGAGTCAGTCATTTAATTGGTAAACTTAATTTGGAAGTTTCAGCTGCAATATGCCATTCAGAACCACTCTCTCTTAATAAAAGTATGGGTTATTTTTTCCTTCTCAGGTTTTCAACAAATTTTTAGTGAGGGAAAACATTGTATGTGCATGGAATATTAATAACTCATAAACTACTGTGCCTCAGTCCTAAAGATTAGAACTTAAATTCTAGCTTGATTGAGTTCATTCTTTGAAAAAAGAAGAAAGATTCTATTGGGATTTTTTTTTTTTTCAAACTGGCTTGATTTTGTTCAAGTGAATTTATTTAAAGGTTTGGTTTGTCTCTGTAAATAGAGCCTAGTATTACTTTTTCAAGCATTTCACCAAACTGATATGAAAGTAGACACAACCTTCTATATAGTAAAGTAGGACTATTGTTAAGCAAACTCTGTGTCCTATGGACTAGGTCCTGAGGCTTCCCAAAGAGAAACAAACAAGACTTTGCCTTAATTAAGTGTCTGATTTTCAGCTCAGAAAACTTTGTATTTCGCAACTTCCTATACCACGGTGAGAATCTATACAGTAAATAAAAGTCAGAGACATTTTTTAGTTCTTCTGGTGGATATTTTAACTTGGTCCATATGTTAATGGTGTAGAATTTTGATTGAGGTATAATGCTGGTTACCCTTTTTGATCTGGCCTGTGGTGTGCTTAAGAACCAGGCTATGGGTCCCAAAGATCTGAATTTGAATCTGGCTCTGTCATGACCAAACCATGTGACTTTGAGCAACTTACAGTAAATAGGAATAAAAATGACCCCTATCTCATTGGATCAACATGTGACATAAATTAATTAGGTTGTTGTGCAGAAAGCCTGCACCATAGAGAACCGGACACACAGTCAGGGCTTCAGAAATGTTATCTGTTACTTAGCTGGCCCGCTCTTCCTTTACCCCTGCCTAAATGGATAACACTCTGCACGCCCCACTCCAGCCGCCACTCACGATCTTCTTTCCCTATAACAGTAGCCACATGCTGAGCGTCTTTCCGTCTCTCTTCCATACTCTCCTTTCCCTGTGGTCTTTCGCTTCCTGTGTGTGCGTGCTCAGTTGCTCAGTCATGCCCGACTCTGCGACTCCACGGACTGTGGCCTGTCAGGTTCCTCTGTCCAAGGGATTTTCCAGGCAAGAGTACTGGAGTGGGTTGCCGTTTCCTTCTGCAGGGGATCCTCCCAATTTATGGACTGAACCTGCGTCTTTTGCATCTTCTGCCTTCTTTACCCCTGCGCCACCTGGGAAGCCCCGGGAGTGGGTTACTGCGCTTGCAAACTCTCCCTCTTTTTTTTTTCCTGACCAATTCTCATTCATCCCTCAGGTCTTGCCTTGTTTGTTCCTCTCTCCCTGAAGGCTTTCCTGACTTTCTAGACGGTATCAGGTCTCCTGCTCAGAGCCTTTAGAATCCGCTTTCATTATTCTTGTTATTTTCTCTAAGGCTCTAAGCTTTGTTTGTGGGAGGTGGGGAGATGAGCTATTGCCTTGGGCTCTGAAACTTCCTGTAGTGCCTGTGCATAATAAACACTTATAACTGTTGCTTGAGTAAATGAATAATTAAATAGTGTTGGCTTATCTATAAATCTCAAGTCTTTTATTGAAATAAGAAGCAGCTGTCTTATGGAAATAAGAACCACCTCTTTTCTTTGACTTTTTCTCTGAGTTGCTTTTTTTTTAACCTACCAAGAAAATCTACTGAGTTTCCTCATTTTAGGGATAGGCCATTTTGCTTGAGTAAATGAATAATTAAATAGTGTTTGCTTATCTATAAATCTCAAGTCTTTTATTGAAATAAGAAGCAGCTGTCTTATGGAAATAAGAACCACCTCTTTTCTTTGACTTTTTCTCTGAGTTGCTTTTTTTTTAACCTACCAAGAAAATCTACTGAGTTTCCTCATTTTAGGGATAGGCCATTTTGCATTTTTTTTCTCAATGAATTGTCCATGCCTCAATTTCTTTTTATACTCTTAGTCATAATAGCATAATTTCCAGGCTCCTAGAAATTCGTGGCTTCATTCGGTCCCTAAGGGAAAAATATTTAGGGGGTTATAGACTGATTTGATTATTCTTTGTAACGTAGAATGAATACCTAAATGGTATGTATGTATGTTATTTTTAGATATCACATCAGTGTGATTCACAATCAGTTCCTGGCTTGGTACTCATTGCGACTGAACTGAACTGAACTGAAACTATACTGTGGTTAATTTAAAGTAATCACTGGCCTGAGCTTTTAATGGATGGAAAAGCAAAACCCAATTTATAAGATTAATGTTGTGGGACCAGAGTTATAATTTCAGTTTTTATGCTGAACATATACAACTTCAAATTATTATGTGTATGAAATATTTTTCAGTTTGTGCATGCTGAAAGTTTGACTTTTTTTTTACTGAATGTTAGGATTGTCACTATTACCTTCTAAAACATTACCAAATAGAATAATTACATCTTTTTTTACTAGCTTTCTTGCTAATTAGCTGTTAATTTCTCTGCAGCATTCTCTGACTCCTAGTTCTTAGCACATCATAGCACTGGAAGGACTTTCTGGGGAAGGTAGTTGTGCAGATTAATTGCAGCTTGAATAATATTTCAGACATCCTAAGGCTATTTTCCTGAAGACTGCAACTTTAGCAGTTAGTCTATGTGGATGTTTCTTTGAAGATGAACATAACAGAAGAATTTTTCTAAAATGCATAGATTCAAACGCAGAACATATGATCTGTATTACCCAAATTATTGCTCATTTGGTGAATTTCAGATACTACAATAAACTACCCTTGTGTAATATCTTTGTCATGTCATTTTTTCCCACAGAGTTTTTCAGTTAGATTTTTTTTCTGTTTAAAAACTGAACTAACTTTAGTGTTAGCCTTTAATTTTTTTTTCAGGCAAGAATACTGGAGTGGGTTGCCATTTCCGTCTCCAGGGGATCTTCCCAACCCAGGGATCAAACCCAGTCTCTTGTGTCTCCTGCACTGACAGGTGGATTCTTTACCACTAATGTCACCTGGGAAGCCTACATAGTTCCAGTGAAAGGCCAGTAATTTGATAGACTAAAGTCACTCCAGTATCACATCTATCTTTTAGCCATTTCTGAAAATTAGCTACAACATACCAAGATTCCCATAAGGGACACTATTGCAAGCTCCAGAACTGTGCTCCTTGCAAAGTCGCTGCCAGAACGTTGTCCCTGGAGGTGCCTGTGTTACTTCTGTGAAGCTGGACTCAGGACACTTTCTGCAAATCTTTTCAGCATTTCTAGTCATTGAAGAAGATAGAGTCTACCAGATTCATGTATCCATTGAATACACTTTTTGTGTATATTTACCATGTTAAAGGCATTGTTTTTTGAGATAACAAAATGAATAAGACAGTGCTTTTCCCCCAGATAATTTTACAGTTTTTGGAGGTAAGACTATTAAACCAAGAATGTATGTCAATGCCTATTAGACAAAGACTACCAAGGACATACCTATAGTAGTTTATTATTCATTACAAGGAAAGAGACGCACCCCATGGACAAGAGTGGAGCATCTCAGTAGGAGTATTAGAACACATGAAAGGATTTGGGACATTGACTTTGGGGAGAGTTTAGGAAGCAAGACTGCTCTGGAGGGATTACTGTCAGGAAGCAGGGTAACTGTATGATTCTGTATCTTAGTTAATCTTCTTGAGAAAGAGGGAAGACTAGATCAAGATTAAAGTTATGGTTGGTAAAGAAACAGCAGTCACTTATGTTAACCAAGATAGGTGGATGCTTGGTCATTTTCGTGCTTGGACAATGTCCATTTTTCTGGTGCGTGTTCAGATATGGTTAAGAGTGAGCTGATCTTGTTTTTGCCTTGATCCGTCATGGTCACGGAGTGGCCTTGTCTGCTGTTGGTGTTTATGTTCAGCAGGAGAACTCCCAGGCCTCGTCTGAAGTGCCAGGCAAACTCTTGGGTGCCAGGGCTGCTTTTCTCTCTCAGCCAGCATGGGGCGGATGCTGACAAATGCCAGAGAGTAGCACAGCTGTCTGTCACATAGCTTGCACTTCAAAATAGTATCTTCAAGGATGTTGAAGAAACAAACACATGGATGAATATGTGCAGAGGTAGAAGAGATATATTCTGGTTTGGGGAAAATCACACCTTTCTTCCAGGGTTCTGCTCTCATGACCCCCTCCCAAGAGTCTTTTTCTAACCTTTATAGAAATAATTCATAGTTTGTGTTCCCCATAATCTCGTATAACTTGTTAGCAGAACAATAATAAATAATGTGCACGCTAAGTCTCTTCAGTTGTGTCTAACTCTTTGTGACCCTATGGACTGTAGTGCCCACACACGTTTCTGTCCATGGGATTCTCCAGGCAAGAATAACAAAGTGGGTTGTCATGCCCGCCTCCAGAATAATAATTAATAACTGATATTTATTGAGACTTTATCATTATGCTACTCAAAAAATACAAAATAATTGCACTTGTATTACCTTATATATTACAATCTGCTGAAGTAGCTACTTTCCCTAGTGGCTCAGAAGGTAAAGAATCTGCCGCAATGCAGGAGACCTGGGTTTGATCCCTGGGTCGGGAAGAACCCTTGGAGAAGGGAATGCCTTCACTCCAGTATTCCTGCCTGGAGAATTCCATGGACAGAGGAGGCCAGCCAGGTATAGTTCATGGTGTCGTAAAGAATCGGACACAACTGAGTGACTAGCACTCCGCTTCACAGATGAAGAAATTGAAGCTAGGAGAATTTAAGCAAACTGCTCAAAGCCCACTCCAGCGCTCTTGCCTGGAAACTCCCACGGACGGAGGAGCCTGGTAGGCTGCAGTCCATGGAGTCGCGAAGAGTCAGACACGACTGAGCGACTACACTTTCACTTTTCACTTTCATGCATTGGAGAAGAAAATGGCAACCCACTCCAGTGTTCTTGCCTGGAGAATCCCAGGGACAGGGGAGCCTGGTGGGCTGCCGTCTATGGGGTCGCACAGAGTCGGATATGACTGAAGCGACTTAGCAGCAGCAGCAGCAGCAGCAGCAGCAACATCCTGCCTCTGGACTCTCTACTTTTATCATATGATGGCTAGTTACATAACTTCTGTCTTTCATATGAGACTGTGAAGTCTTAGAGGGCAGGATACTTACATTTCCTGCATCATGACTGGAAAATTGTTTAAAACAATGTCCGTGCTCCAAACAATTTGTAATCCCAGGAAGTGAGACTCTCTACTGTGTACTGAAATTGTAAATTCCCTGTATTAGAAGCATTGTCTGATTTAATTTTACTCAATGCTTATCCATGAGACAATTCAGTACAAATTGTTGAACATGGGGGAAAGGAAGTAAAAGTATATTCATGGAATATACTTTCTCCCATTCATGGAATGGGAGGTTGTATAATTTATAGAGAGAGCTATGAGAAATAAATCTGGAAAAAGAGATTGGGACAAGGTTTTGGAAAAAACCATGTGTGCCAGGTTAAAGACTTTGGGTTTTGTCTGATAAACAGATGAAAAGTCGTGCTTTAAAAAGACAGTGATGATGTGGAAATAAAATGGGGAAGAGACAGGCTAGTTGGCGATAGAGAAGCTGTACCCAGTGTTTCCAGCATGAGTTTATCAGGGTTTAATTTCTAATTGTGGTACTGTTAAAAAAGGAAGAGCAGGAATATAGGAATTTCATGAATGAAAAATCAAGAGGACTTAGGGGAAGAGAAATAATTAACATTTTAAAGTATCTTTGATGTGTTGAACACACAAAACTGTATACATGAGCTAATTTAATCTTTGTAATAGTCCTGCAAGGCAAGTTTTCTTACCACTGTTTTTAGGACAAGAAAACTGAAACTCAGATTTAAATAAATGCAACAGCATTCTTATCTGGTAAATACTAGAGGCAAAACTAATTAGAAGAAAAAGAGGATTTAAAAATATGTTTTTGAGACCACATGAAATATTAAGAGAAATTATACATTTCATAAGTCCCTCTTTTTACTGGGGGCATGGTTGGAACAGAAAGAAAAACAATACATTCACTTTTAAGAATGTTGAATGTGAAGTACTAATGAGTCATCTTAGTGAAAATGTCCAGGAGAAATGCAGAAATACAAAAATATGGGCAAAAAGAGGTCTATTTTATAAAGATAGATATTTGAAGGCATTCACTCCGAGATGTGATAGATATTACAGGAATATGAGAACTGCAGGCATTGATTTCAGAACTATAGTGTGAGAAGCTAAGAAACAGGAGAAGGAGTCAAAGATTAACTCTTTAGAAATGCCCATAGTTTAGGTGAGTAAATGTGGTGAGTAGATTGTAATAATAACTCTGTTGTTCACACCTCCTTGTTACACACTCTTGGGTAATCTCCTCCCATACAAGCTTTCAGTTGGCCGAGAAACTTGCTTTGTCCAGTGGAACAATTATAAACGTGACAAAAATAGAGATCGAAAAGGGCTTACACGTTGGGGCTTGCTTTCTTATTGTTCTTGAAATTCTGCAACTACTATGAAAAAGCTCGAGCAACCTCCTGGAGGATGGGAGACTATGTGAAGAGAGGCCCTGTTTGTCCCAGGTGACTCACAAGCTGAGTGGAGACTCATGATCAAGCCCAGCTAAGATCAGTTGAACTCACTCCAAATTGCTCACTTTTAGATTCCTGAGTTAACCAAATATAGTCAGCTCTTCATATCTGTAGATTCTATATCTGTGTATTGGGGTTGCAAAGAGTTGGACGTGACTGAGCGACTGAACTGAACGGATTCAACTAAATATGATAGAAAATATTTGGAAAAAAATTTCCAAAAAATGAAACTTGAATTTGTCACATGTTGGCAACAGTTTACATAGCATTTATGTTGTATTAGGTATTATAAACAATCCAGAGATGATTTAAAGTATCTCTAAAGGATATGTGTAGATTGTATGCAAATAATATATGATTTTATAAATATAGGGGACTTGAGCATCCACAGATATTGGTATTCTGGAACCAACTCTTTCCAATAAGGAGGAAAGACTAGCTTTTAGAAAGCAAAACCTAACTAATACAGGGGAGAAGAGCTCCTGAAGGAAACTGAAGAATTCAAAAAGTTGAAGAAAAACAAACAGCATCTTAGCAAAATAAGAAAATGGAATGTCAAGAGGGAGGTTTTGTGTCAAATGCTAAGCAAAGGTCAGAGTAATGAGGAAGAAGTAAAGACCATTAGATTTACTGGAAGATTACTGGTGACACTAAAAAGCAGTTTTATCATGTAATTATGGATGATATCATGCAGTGAAGAGTGTAAGTGAGTTATAACAAGGAACTTCATGCTCCGACTGGGACTCTGCACTGGGAGGTGTAGGCTGGGTTCAGTCGTAGAGGTTTTGTATGATAGGGTTCTACTCATGGGACTTGGGTCCATCCTGAGAATCAGAGCTGAGGAAAGACAAAATCAAAAGAGGCTGTGGAACTTAGCTGCCTCCATCTCTGAGCAGAGTATTCAGGGTCTTAAGGACTATGTTTGGTTGGGATTTTCCAAAAGTTTCACCCTCTTTAGGGCATCAGAGTTGGCAGCTTTGCAACATCCTTCGGTGAGTTAGATATTTCGATTTGGAAGTTAAGGCAGAATGAGGATAAATGAAGGGTTCAGCCTTAGTGCAGTTTGGGCTTCCCAAAACTGTTGGAGAAATTAAAGAATTTTCTCTCGGGTGCTATACTCTCAAGTTTTAGGGTCATGTGGAAAGACTGAGCTTAGTTCAAGGTCTTAGAGCTGAAGCAGCAAATACGTAAATAACTTTTAAAGACGTTTGTGAAGGAAAAGAAGCGTATAGGAAAATAGGGATGGTCCCTAACTTTCAACGGTTTGACTTACGATTTTTCAGCTTTATGATGCTGTGAAACCACTCTGCATTTGGCAGAAATCATAATTTTAATGTTGAATTTGAAGTTTTGAGTTTTGACCTTTTCCTGGGCTAGCGTTACAGGGTCCTGTGCTCACTCATGATGTTGGACTGTGGCAGTGAGCCTTGGTTCCCAGTCAGCCATGCGATGGTGAGTTTTTAAACAATCCGTACTCTTAAAATCATCCTGTACCCATACTCCCATCCTGCTTTTCACTTTCAGTACATTATTCAATAAATTACATGAGATATTCATCCCTATATTATAAAATAGCCTTCTATTAGATGGTTTTGCTCAACTGTAGGCTGATGTAAGTATTGTGAGCACATAAAATGTAGGCTATACTAAGCTATGATGTTCAGAAGGTTAAGTGTAATAAATGAATTCTTGACTTACAATATTTTCAATTTATGATAAGTTTATTGGGACATAACCTCTATCCTAAGTCTAGGAAGATCTATATATTAAATAGGCTTGATGATCAAAACTTACTTGGAAATACTTAGTCACTATAAAAGCTTTTTGAAAATACTTCATACTTTATTATAAATCTTCATCTACATTTTTAATTCTTTTTTTATGGTATAGTTGTAGTACTATTTTACAAAATAAAAAGAATGAACTCAGATACACCTGTTGCAGGATAAAAAGGCAATATGTAGTCCTCCTTTGAATAAAAAGGCAATATGTAGCCCTCTGTATTTTCTTAGAAGACAAATAGGGCACCTGTTAGGTAAGCCCTGATAATCTTCTATTATGCCGCTGCTGCTGCTGCTAAGTCACTTCAGTCGTGTCCGACTCTGTGCAACCCCATAGACACCAGCCCATCAGGCTCTCCCGTCCCTGGGATTCTCCAGGCAAGAATACTGGAGTGGGTTGCCATTTCCTGCTCCAATGCAAAGTGAAGTCGCTCAGTTGTGTCCAACTCTTAGTAACCCGATGGACTGCAGCCCACCAGGCTCCTCCATCCATGGGATTTTCCAGGCAAGAGTACTGGAGTGGGGTGCCATTGCCTTCTCCATCTTCTATTATATACTATAGTTATAGGATACTCCTGGTTTAACTTCAGGGTACTATCATAGAGAGACTAGAATAATGTTTCAGATAAAAACAGTACAAAAGTGATTCACTTTCTTCTATTTGTGTTATGCAATAGTTTATAGGCGTGAATCACTCTGAACTCTGTACTATCTCTTATCAAAATCTTTACTTTAACAAGCGGTAGTTTAGGAAAATGGAAAGTCATGCTATTGATTTTGTAGGTCCTGGTAAAGCGGTAGAAAGTGAAATAGTTACATGAGAATTAATGGACATCAAAGGATCTCAATAGATGATTTTTCTCTTATAGTTTTGGTGCTTAGTGAAACCACTGATAGCTTTTAAAGCATCATGGTTCATTTTATGAAAAATTTAATATTACAAAATATTCCAGTTTACCAATGGCTTTTAAAAAGTTCTATTTAAAAACACATTTTATAAATACAAAAGAATGTGTGAAACTTAAGGTAAGATTTAAAGCATGATGAATAATGAACATCCATTTAACCAGGCAGCTCATGACCTTGACTGTTACTAACAAATAATCTATGAGTTCTTCCCCTCCCCCTTTTCCATGGTAAATTTCACCTTTTCTTAGAAAATGTAGATAGCAATTCAATTTCTAATAGTGAAAGACTGGAATCAATCCAAATGTCCATTATAAGAGAGGGGTAAACTGTGGTTTATTTATTTAATAAAATATTATACATTAGTGAAAATGATGAATTGAGTGGCATGCAACAACGTGGGTATGTTTTCAAAGTATAATGTTGAGTGGAAAGAAAATTTTAAGAGATTGCATATAATATGATTCTATTTGCTGAAGTCTACAAATAAAATCAAATAATATATTGTTTGGGCATATATGTTAATAAACTATAAAATAAGGTAAGGGAATGACAAACAGCTGTTGGATTTGCTTATCTGAGTGTTGTAGATTCTATGTTTCTGTTGAACATTTAAAGAAATGAGTAGAAGAGTGATTTTCATGCATCAATCAGGAAAATTAAAGGTAACAATGCTGGCCAAAAGGTCAAATGTAGATATTGTGATTAATCTTATGTTGTTCATGACTCGGCCTTTCTCACAATATGGTTTTCGCTGAATTATATTGTCCTCTGAATATAAGAAAGACCTAAGCTTTTGCAGTTACTGTTGTCTTTATCCACTATGGCTTTTAAGATACTCCTCCAAACTTCGGTGACAATAACTCTTAACCTACAGACTGTGGATTCCTAAAGGTTCCAGAGAGGGGCCTGAGAGAATTCATGAGCTCTATGAAACGGCAGATAAAATTTAGGTGATATATATTTGTGCATTTTTTAGGATAAGGTGTTATAGGTTTTATCATGTTCTAAAAGGAATCATGTTTTAAAAATATAAGAACCTGCCATTAAATTAGCACACATAGTTTGTTTCTCTTGAGAAACTGATTTACTTCCTTATAGCAGATAGTAAATTCTTAATTTATTACACATCACATTTTTATTCTTAGCTATGGGGAAGCTCAGAGTCCAGTTAAATGCGTGTTCATAATAATTGGATTTGACCTTAAGTCTAGCTTGTTTTCTTCCTTCTCTCTCTTTATGTTTTTGAATTCTTTTTCTATTTCTACTCTCAAGAACATATATTGAGTTTTGTAGGGGTCTGTAGAGGTCTAGACATGTTTAATGTTTTAGGATCTTGAATTATAAAGAAAATAATTTTATGTCTTAATCTACATACTGATTAAAGAGTACTTAAAAAAACTGTCTTTTTTTTTTTTAGCTTTGTTGAGAGACGAATTCTAAGCCAAACTAACAGGTTGCTTGATAGAATACAATTAAAGTGAAGTCGCTCAGTTGTGTCTGACTCTTTGTGGCCCTGCGGACTGTAGCCTACCTGGCTCCTCCGTCCATGGAATTTTCCAGGCAAGAGTACTGGAGTGGGTTGCCATTTCCTTCTCCAGGGGATCTTCCTGACCCAGGGAGCAAACCCAGGTCTCCTGCATTGTAGGCAGATGCTTTACCATCTGAGCCACCAACCTACCACTGCTCCCTTACTTTGCTCCCACTTTGCGTTTCTGGGTCTAACACTGGTTGGTGCTGTCTCTCCTCCCTCATTCTTGTTTGTTTCATTTCTTTTAAATTTCAACCAGGGGCACATATCTTTGTCTGCTGGAGAATTTGACGCAATCTCCCGGCCCTTTCTCCTTGTTTCCAGGATAGCAGTCAGTGTGTTTGTGCACGTGTGTAGGATTCATTCTGGTTATCTCTTGATCCATAAGGCAAGGCAGAAAAGTGCCCTCCCTAGAGGCTTTAGCCTTCTGTGAGGCCCACATGCATTAGTGGAGAAACATACAAAGAGCCAAGAACAAAAGAGAAGGAAGGCACGCAGTGGTTTAAAATGTGAGTAAAAAGGCAGATGATTTTTTTTAAACTTCTTATTTTACACTGGGGTATAGCCAATTAACAAACAATGTTGTGACAGTTTTCAGGGGAATAGCAAAGGGACTCAGAAAAAGGGGATGAATTTTTAATAAACCCCAGCAGAAGAAACTGAAGATCTCATGAGCTAAAATAAAAGAATATAAAGTAAAACTGATGTTTAAGAAAGACAAAGTGAGAATATGTGAGGGATTAGAGAGAATGAGAAAAGAGATTGATGAGCAGACGGACAGTAGCGTGGCTTGGTTTGGAGTTGAGGAAAGCCTGGTAAGGATACTTAGCATCTCCACGCTAAGAATGGAAGCCAGACAAATACGTGCAAGCAGGAAGTCCATAATACTAGGCTTATGTTAACTGTATTAAAAAATATCCCTGGAGTTTTTGCATTTGTGCTACATAAGTGTTTATACTAAGGAGACTGTAACCAGATGTAACTTTTCAAAGGCAGGCTTTCTGTTGGGTCCTATAGTGAAGAAAATAAAATGCTAATCATTATCTCTGAAAGTGAGTTACATCCTTTTCTTCCCTCATTTTACCTTTTTCTACCATCCAAATGATATGTCACATTTTAGTGCTGATCATCTTTCACAATGTAAAAAGAAAAGAACCCACAAAAATATTCATCATACTGAGAATGAAACGAAATGACTGACTTCAGTGATCCAAGAATGAATTGACCTCCTGCCTGGACTGTGGGCAGTTTGGATTAAAGCAACTCGATAGTGATATATGAGGTCTTTTGCATTCACTGATGGAAAATTGGCTGTATGGGCAAAGTAGTAAAACAGAAGACTTCTGCAGGGACTTAGAGGAATTAATAGCCTTGCTCATTCCCACTGATTGAGAAGGTCTCACAAAGAAAGTCTGACATTCTCCATTTAGGCAAACAAGAAGGATTTGTTTGCTGATTTAATAGTCAAATAGTATGTTCATAATAGTAAAACCACTTTTGTTCTGATGACGTGTTCACATATAGACTCTGAAATCTTTTAAGGATTTAAAAGAATAGATGATTGAATATTTATCAGGTCAGGTTAACATAAGCTTCTGCACAATTCCAATGATGACTTTTCACTTTTCATTTACTTTGTTCACCTTATCTATACATTTACATTTGCAGTTAAGAAGACTCATATTTATCTTATAAAGCTAGTTCATTTATATAATGGGCAAAATAGTATTTTTTTCCTTTCTGGAACTTTTTCAGTTAATTTGACTTTGAAATTAACTTAATAGAAGCTAAACTTCAAATGCAAAGGAAGAACATCTCCCAGGAATTTTTGCTCAACAGTTCTGGGAATATAAAATATTTAGAAAGCATTTTGTTTTAGCATTGTAACTGCATTGTTGCAGGTAATGGAGATCACTGAACACGCTTAGTGATTTAGTTTTGTATAGAGGGTATTGCGAGAAGAGTGATCCCAAGTTGTTTTTCAAACTTATGTTCTTATTCATTTGGCATATGTCAGCAACTTGTGGTTGCTATAGTTTTGGGCCATTGTAAAAAAAAAAAGATAGGAGTATAAATAACATATGGTTTAGTTTGATCCAGCAGAAAGTAAGTATATTTGCTAAGTGTAACCCAAGTAATTGGCAAGGTTACTGCATTCCTGGAATTTACCTTATCTGCTGGATCTTAGTCCCTGCTGAAAGAGGGGAGCAAGCTAATCTTATCACTGGAGGATTTGTCATGAGAGAAGCTTTGTCCAAGCAAAGAAAGTACCTGTTATTACTTCTTAAATTGCAGATCTATTTTAGAAACCAAGTATTTTGTAAGACAAACTTATTTAAAAAAAGGCAGATGGATCTCCTACTGCATGTCCCTTTTTTTGTACAGACAATTTTCCTAGAATGAAATGAAATCATGTTTAATGGAACCTGGAGGTAGTGGACACTGAGAAAGAGAGTCGGATGAAGAGAAAGAAAATGGAATGAAGATAAGATGGAAGAGATGAAGGAGAGGATAAGAAGGCCATACTTAAATTTCTATGACAGAGGGAAGTAACAAACAATCATTGTACATGTTCTTCTCTACTGTAAACAGAAACCATAGAAACAGACATTCACCTGCTCACTATTTATCTGTTAGAAGTTGTTGCAACACAAAAACTCATTACCTGTTAGTTTAGCCACCAATATTGAACAAAAGTCAGTACAGTGGAGTATTAAGGAAAATCTTTAATAATAACTCTATTAGGAGGTCAATGAGTGCTTGATTGTAAAGAGTGGCTACACAATTTAAATGACAATTTCTTTTGTTTCTACCATTTTTGATTCAGTCATGTTATATTTAATTCAAATGAATTAACTATCATGCACAATATTTGGCTAACCAAATATGTTAGCAGATCATAACTTTGAAACTGAATTTTCAATCAATGTTATTAGGTAGAAGGTATGTTTTTGGTGAATGGATAGGAGTGAATAATGGCTGTGGGCATATTAGAAAAGAATTAGCGAGTTTAGAATGTGCTTGAATCTTTAGCATTCTGTAGGTTCAACTGAAATTGAATCTATGGATATTGATTTCTTATAAAAATTCTAGACCTCTCTTAAGTTCACCACTATAATTTACATCCCAGTTAGTAAAGAATTAAATTATCTTTCAGAACTAATTTCCTCTTAGAAAGCCATGCAGCAGCAAGCAAATAAAATCAACATTCTTAAATCTTAAAAGCAACCCTTCACTCCTCCCTGCCTCTGGCTATTGCACATTAATCTCCTCTCCTGTACAGCAAACTTTTGAAAAGTTGCCTTTACTTGGAGTCTTTTTCTTTTTCTATCAACCATGCTCCTCTTTTCAATGTTTTTACATAGAAAATTTCAAACATTTACAAAACTATAGAAAACTGTATCCCATGTCTCATCACTCAGCTTTAACAAATTTGTTGATAATCCTTCTTCCAACTCCTACTCCCATCCTACCAATGGGTTATTTTGAAGCAAATACTAGGCATCATGGGCTTCCCTGGTGGCTCAAGTGGTAAAGAATCTGCCTACAATGCAGGAGCCACAGGAGACGTAGATTCAATATCTGGGTCAGGAGGATCTACTGGAGGAGGAAATGGCAACCCACTCCAGTATTCTTGCCTGGAGAATCCCATGGACCGAGGAGCCTGGTTAGCTACAGTCTATGGGGTCGCAAAGAGTGGGACATGACTGAAGTGACTTAGTATGCACGCAGTAGGCATCATATAATTGTATCTATAAATTCTTTTGTTGCTATCTCTGAAATATAATACACAAAATAATTTTAAGAAACAAGAAATCAAACATAATTACAATATAATGATCACTCCTAAAAATATAAAATAACCCTAATATCATCAACTACCCTGTTAATGTGAAACTTCCCAGTTTTATAAATGTATTTTTAATACTTTGAATCTAAATTTTTATGGATTTACTTTGTGATTTGTTCATCAATCCATTTAAAGCCCACATATTACAATTGGTTTATCTCTTTTAATATCCCTTAACATGGATTCTTCGTCTATGTCTATTCCTTGGTATGTATTTCTTTTGCTTCCCAAACTGGAATTTGCTGAGTGACTTTTTCTTGAACTGCCTGCAGTTAGACTTTTATCGCTCAGGAAGCTGCTCTTATTAAAGTCTCCAGGAAAACTCCACACAGAAAATCCATTGGTCAGGTCTTAGTCCTCAGCTTAGTTATCTTATCAATACTATTTTTAAAAATTAATTTATTTTAATTGGAGGCTAATTGCTTCACAATATCGTAGTGGTTTTGTCATACATTGACATGAATCAGCCATGAGTGTACATGTGTTCCCCATCCTGAACTCCCCTCCCACCTCTCTCCGCATCCCATCCCTCAGGGTTATCCCAATGCACCAGCCCTGAGCACCCTATCTCATGCATCGAACCTGGACTAGTGATCTGTTTCACATATGGTAATATACACGTTTCAATGCCATTTTCTCAAATCATCCCACCCTCGCCCTCTCCCACAGAGTCCAAAAGACTAATCTATACATCTGTTTCTCTTTTACCATCTCACATATAGGGTTATCGTTACTATCTTTCTAAATTCCATATATATATGCATTAGTATACTGTATTGGTGTTTTTCTTTCTGATTACTTCACTCTGTATAATAGGCTCCAGTTTCATCCACCTCATTAGAACGGATTCACATGTATTCCTTTTAATGGCTGAGTAATAGTCCATTGTGTGTATGTACCATAACTTTCTTATCCGTTCATCTGCTGATGGACATCTAGGTTGCTTCCAAGTTTTAGCTATTGTAAACAGTGCTGCGATGAACATTGGGGTACACATGTCTCTTTCAATTCTGGTTTCCTTGGTGTGTATGCCCAGCAGTGGGATTTCTGGGTCATATGGCAGTTCTATGTCCAGTTTTTTAAGGAATCTCCACTTGTAAAAGAATGAAACTAGAACACTTTCTAACACTATACACAAAAATAAACTCAAAATGGATTAAAGATCTAAATGTAAGACCAGAAACTGTAAAACTCTTAGAGGAAAACATAGGCAAAACACTCTGACATAAATCACAGCAGGATCCTCTATGACCCACCTCCCAGAGTAATGGAAATAAAAGCAAAAATAAACAAATGGGACCTAATTAAACTTAAAGGCTTTTGCACAACAAAGGAAACTATAAGCAAGGTGAAAAGACAGCCTTCAGAATGGGAGAAAATAATAGCAAACAAAGCGACTGACAAAGAATTAATCTCAAAAATATACAAGCAGTTCCTGCAGCTCAATTCCAGAAAGATAAATGACTCAATTAAAAAGTGGGCCAAATAACTAAACAGACATTTCTCCAAAGAAGACATACAGATGGCTAACAAACACATGAAAAGATGCTCAACATCACTCATTATCAAAGAAATGCAAATCAAAAACCACAATGAGGTACCATTTCACGCGGGTCAGAATGGCTGCTATCCAGAAGTCTACAAGCAATAAATGCCGGAGAGGGTATGGAGAAAAGGGAACCTTCTTACACTGTTGGTGGGAATGCAAGCTTATCAATACTATTTAACACACTTGATAATTCCACTATCCATGACACACTTCTTTTAATTGATCACAAGGACAGCCACTCACCTGGCACCTGGTTGACTCCTACGTCACTGCCCGAGACATTTGTGCTGGCCCCTTTTCTTCTCCCTGACCACTAGATATAGGAGTGCTCAGTCCTTTAACTTTGATCTTCTTCTCAATCTGGCCTCATTTTCTGTGTCAGCTTATTCAACCTGGTGCATGTATATTCAGTGATTCACTTGACATCACTATATCCTCATGGAAGTTTCCAAATTCCAGGCATTTCCAACATTCCAACGTTTCCAAAACTGAGCTTCTGTGTTTCTCCTGTGAACCTATCCCACTGTCTTCCCCAGCTCTGTCAATAGCAATCTCTTCGTTTACTCAGGCCAAATATCTTGGAATCACTGACTGCCATTTTCCTTTCAGTTCTCACTTCTAGTCAGTCAGAATGTCGTTATGCCTCCACCCTCAATAAATATCCACAAATCAGTACGTCACCAGCCTCTGCCATTATCTGGTCCAACTCACCTTGATATTTCAGTCTGGCTTACTGTGATAGCATCCTAAGTGGCCTCTCTCATTAAGTTGCCTTAAATATAGTCTGTGCCCAACCCAGAAGGCAGAGTGACTGTTAAAATGCCAAAAGTTAAAATAGCTTCTCTGCTTGGAACTCTCCAGCAATTCCTATCTCACTCAGGGCTAGTGACCCCAAGTCTCCTTGAAGTGACCCCCCCATGCCCACCTTACTTCTCTGACTTCACTCTTCATTTCTCTCCCTTTGGCTTATACTTCTGCCACATGACTTTTTTGGGATAGTACGGGCAGGGGGAGTGTGGGTCTAGCTGAAAATAATTTTGTAAAGTTTTGTTTACAGGCTGGAATTTGAATTAGTATTGCTCATTAAACCTGTAAGAAATGGGGAGAAATGAAGAACTTTGTAGATGGTCTCACAGATGCAATGTCTTGCTCTACCCTGGGCCGTCGATATACAAGGTGTGGCTAAATTATTCCCAAATTGTTTGATATTAAGGGAGACGTCTTTCTTGGTCCATGAATATGTACATTCATCCTAAAAATATTGGCGAACATAACCAGTTTCAGTTGTATTAATTCATGTAGGAAAGATTATTATTTTCGCTTAGATTTTCAGAATTGAAGAGTGGCCTTTTAATTAGCTTGTGCTGATGTTTCATCTGTATTTGGCATTTCAAACTGACTCTTATTAATAAGGGGCAGCCTGTAGGCCATTGTACAGTTTTGAGAGCACAGTCTTTCTTGCCCATGGAAGCTGAGGGCAAAAAGGGAAAATCTGGGAGTTGAACAAATTGATCCCTTGTACTTCTAACATCAATGGAAGGCTGTGTTATTAATAAATGGGTATCTAGATTTCAGTCCTAGGCATTTCAAAACCTTTCATATTGGATTTGCTCTTCTCTTATTTATGTCTTTATAAGAGAATTTTTCTTAATGGATTCAATACAATGTCTGCACATCTAAAAATAGCTCAACACAAAAATATTATGAGTAATTCTGTGTTGTCATCATGTAAAATTATCCTGTGCATCTCAAATATGTTTCTCCCTCCCCTAAGAAATTAAACACAGACATGAATTATAAATAAATATGTGTTTGCTGTAATGCTACTTGACATTTTAGTTGTAATTAACAGGACTTCAAATATTAGCCAACATTAATTAACAATGTAAAATACCTTAGACATGAAGTGTTGTAACAATGCTGAGTAGATTAGGCACGTTCATCAATATACGTCATGGGTATTAAAGATTTTGTTTTTGAGTACTGCATCATTAAACAGGTTTATTATGTCTCCCACATGAATCTTTTGTTTCGGCTGTATTTGTTCTGTAGATATTACTCCTTCCAGAGGCTGTTGTGGTGTTGAGCACAAGCCCCATGGTCTGTGTATGCAGGGTGAGAGGCTGATTTGAGGTGTGGTTTTGGGAGAAGCAAAGCTGCCTTCTGTTTTTGATTTTGGTTATGTTAGTATTTTATTTTTCTTAAGTCTCAAAGTGAGTGGGGCAAGGGAGAACAGAAAGCAGAGAGAATGACCCTTGAGGTGTCCCACAAATGCTGTTTCTTTGGGTGTGGTATGCCCAGTTGTAAACTTAACTTCCAATGAATCCAAGAACTCAGATAAAAGCATTTCCCAGGTGGTGTTACTTGTGGATTCTATTCACTCATAACATTGATACCATTAGTTTTCATTCAAGGAGTGTGTGTCTAGAATGGCTTTGTGCCTTAGCCACCCGTTGTCTCGCGACATTATGTTACACAGTCCCTGCCTTGGACACTTTATGAATATTACAATGATTTTCACTTTACCTTTCTTGTAGATACTGGCTGGCTTCTCCCTTGAGCCCTGATCCTACTTCTGAATAGTTCTTTTTGATCAGTGTCTCCAACTACCCTGCCTTACTGCTGTGTGTGTGTGTGTGTGTGTGTGTGTAAAGTTGCTCAGTCAGGTCCCAGTCTTTGCAACCCCATGGACTGTAGCCCAGCAGGCTCCTCTGTCCATGGATTCTCGAGGCAAGAATACTGGAGTGCGTTGCCATTTCCTTCTCAAGGGGATCTTCCCAACCCAGATATGGAACCCAGGTTTCTTGTATCTCTTGTACTGGCAGGCAAGTTCTTTACCTCTGCGCCCCCTGCGAAGCCCTCTTTCTCCTGTACATTAGCATGAAAAAAAAAAAAAAAAAAAGCCTGCAAAGTTCTTATTTCACTTTTCTTCTAATTGATCTCAATCTTTTTAATATTTTTTTCTTCTTTAAGCCATTAACATATTTTTGTTTATTGAATCTGCAGTAGACCTATAATACTGGATTAAAAATCTCCTGTTTTTGCTTTTAATTTCAAATAGTTCTTGCTTTATGTTATTTTGATTTATCCTATTATACATATGAACACACATATTTTAATTTTTAACTATAATTTTTTATCAATTACAATGACTTTATTTTGATGCTATTAAAAAACTCCAAACTCCTCTGTTTCTAAATTAATGTTGTTTTTTTGAAATTAAAAAATTTAAGTGGATAAGCATCTAACATTTGACTTTTATTATGTCTAGGCCTTTCTATCTTTGGTGCCCCAAACAATAAATCATGCAGTTAGGTCTGGTCTTTTAAACTAGTCTTAAATTCTATGACTTGAAGGACCATTTAGGCTGCTTTTATCCATTATTCATTAAATAAAATTAGTTTGCTTATATAATGTTTATTGTTATAGGTATTGTCACTTATCATTCTATTTGACACTTTAAAAATTATAGCTCCTTTTCTTGAGGGTCTTTATTTGAGACTGTTTTATGTTGCTCTACTAATACGATGGATGGAAGTTATTTCATTTAAAGAACAGAAGTGTTTAAACACTGCTAGATGATTTAAATATGTTTTCTCATTAGTCCCTTCATCATGTGAAGTCATTAATACTTATTATCTTTAACACAGCAGTCAGTTTAGGACGTCCCACAGCCAGCTCTTTAAGGCCCGATCCTAACCCTGTTGTGAGCATATCACTCTGCATAAAGCAAATATAATGGCCATGTGCAATATGTTTTGAGATTTACTACTCCTTATCACCCCTTCCCTGATCCATACCCTTATTTCTTGCCCCATTTGACACATCTCTTAAGGTCCCAAGTCATGTCATCATTTATTATAGGCTGTGTTTCCCTTCTTCTGGTAAATCAGTTGTAAAGATTCTCTTTCTAATAACTCAGCTTTTGTCTTCCCAAAACCTTTTCTTTCCCGATTACTCTTCTTGGAAGAGTAGCCAGCTTTCTCTAAGTTAAGTCCTTAAGAACTTGGCTCCTTGAAGGATGTATTATTCCCATTCTCGACACACTTTCCGTAGTGAAAACAAATCTAATTTCTATTTATTGATCTATCATCTATTAATATTACTTTGTGATTAGATTGGCTAGTTTTCTGTGAGTATGGTTTCAGTGTGTCTGCCCTCTGATGCCCTCTTGCAAAGGAAGCTCAAAAGTTTGGTTTGTTCTGGGCGTTTCTGTGGAGATGTGGGCGTGTCCTGACCCAGCTTCCCATGTTGTGGGAGCAGCTTCCAGTTGGGAGGGGGGACCTTCCGCAGTTGCTCGAGTCCTCTTGGGGACTGGCAGATGCCGGACACTCCACTTAGATCCAAGTCCACCTATATACTCTTGTAGGTGTGACCAGCCTCTTTTCTCCCCATGGTGAGAGTGGGGGTGTCACTCCAAAGGCAAGCCTCCCCCACCCGGCTGGGGAGCACCTGCGATCTTCAGGCCTGGTTCTTTCCAGTGGGTGGTCTTTCCCTTCCTTGTCTCTGGTGCCAGGGCCCCCTTGACAGCAAGTACAGGCCAGAATCACTGCAGCTGTAAGAAGCAGCCCAGCTGGACTTGGCTTCCTTCACACATCACGGTCTCATTTTCCCTCCTTTCTTCCTGCTTCCAGTACCTCAACCCTCCCACTCACTGGGACAGCATGGTGCATGTAGGGGTGTGTTCTAATTAGCCTTACCTTGATCTGAGGTCATATTGCATTTTATCCCTCAGCAGACAGCCCCCTGACTCCAGCTCCCCAAAATGTCCCTGAACAGACCTCATCCAGGGGTGCAAGCCACACTGGGCCGAGCCTGGTGCTCTGCTCCCTGCGGATCTTCTGCTCTGACTCTGTTAAAGACTCTGTGGTTATTCTCCAAGTGCCCTTCAACCTGCCCAAGAGTTCCCCGCCATTCTGTGGAGCCCCGCCGGGTAGGCCCTGTGAGGCCGAGGAGGTGTGAACCGTGGTGTGCCTCGTCCACGCTCGCGTGATGGTCTGAATTGGCCAAGATGAGGGGAGAATGGCTGAGAATGGCTCCCAAAGGTGTGTCCGCATTCCAGGCCCCAGGCCCTGGAAATGTTACCTGATTTGGGAGAAAGGTCTCTGCACATGTGACCAAGTTAAGGATTTTAAGATGAGGAGATTATCCCAGATTATCCAGATGGCCCTAAATGCGGTGCTGGATGTCCTTATTAGAAGGAGGCAGAAGGAGATGCTACTGTGCCTGAAGAGGAGGAATCTGACCAGGAAGGCAGAGACTGGAGTGATGTGGCCACAAGCCAAGGGAGGCTGGCAGCCACCACGTGCTGGAAGGCAAGGACAGGATTCTCCCCTAGAACCTCCAGAGGGAATAATCTTGATTTCAGTTCAGTCATACAGATTTTGGACTTCTGGCCTCCAGAACTGAGAGAATATATATATATACACACACAAATACACACACACACACACTTCTGAGAGAAGTATATATTCTGAGAGAATACATACATATATATATATATATATATATATAGTTGACTTCCCTGGTAGACTTGGTTTTATGCTACCAAGTCTATGGTAGTTTTTTGCAGCGGCCATGGGAAACAAATACGGAGGATATTTGGGAATGCATGTCTCATTGGAAGAAGACTATACCTTGATAGAAGGGGCTGAATCTCTCATACTCTCTGCTCTATGTGCGTTAGAGTTTGCTGCTGTTGATATTATGCCCTGGCCTATGCTGAGAGAATATTAGGCACAAATCTTTCTATTTCATCTTATATAAATGCCTCTCAAATTGGCTTCAGACAAAAAGGGAATTTATAGTTTGGTGTAACTGAAAAAGTCCCAGAATGTCAACTTCAGGCATGGTTTGATCAAGCAACTTACACAGTATCAGCAATCTGATGTCTCTCTCTCTCCCTACTCCCCCATCTCTTCTCTCTGTCCCTCACCAGCTCTTTTTTTTCTTCTATGTAACTTCCATACTCAGGAAGTTTTTCCCATAGGGTGTCAAGATAATCATCAGCAGCTTCACATTTACATTAATTCCAACTAAAATCCAGGAATTGAGCACCTGGGTCACTTGCCCTCTCCAGAGCTAGTCACTGTGGCCCGGGGAATAGACTGTGCTCCTTAGAGAGGTGAGGGCCACCTCTCTCCACAAACCATGATGACGGGGTGGGGAAAAGATGCACCCCCAAAAGAAAATCAGGGCACTCTCAGCAGAAGTAGGGGTGTGTTGGGGGAAGGCACACCGAGAAGGTAACTGTCACAAGTTGCTTCTGGCTTAGTGTTTCCTGGAGATGTAGGATGCTGTTGCAGCCCAGGGTGGTTTCCAGGCCCCCAGATCACTGTGCTTGGAGATACCAGGTCATGCCTTTGAGGCTTTCCCTCTGCTGCAAAAATCCGAGTGTGAAAACAGACACCCACATCTCCACATGTCACAGGAGATGGAGATGCTGACCCCAGAGGTCCCGAAAGGGGGGTGTTGGATGAGGGAGCCAAGAGGTTTGTGTCCAGCAGCGGCAGCTGCTTGCATTAGAAAATCCCATTATCAAAGCGTCTTTGAACTTCTGTTGGCGTTTACATGACTAATATTCGATCTGGTAAAAGCCGCGCTTGGAAAAGGGAAGTGGGGGTGGGTGCTCCCACCATAGCAGGGCTTTCTCTTTGGCAACAGTCCACGGACAGAGGTGACTCACTGTGGGGACTGAACCACAGAGGGGCTCCTGGAGCCACATGAAGACAGCATCCCTCTGCCCCTTGGAGGTGGGAGCCCTGGGGCCCAGGTTCAGAAGGAGGCATTTGGCAGGGAGAATGCTCAGTGGTTGAGCTGTGCTGGGTGGCGGTCAGGAAGCTGCCACACTGAGCAGGTGAGAGGAGAGGTGACTCACTAAGAGGTCCAGAGCCAGCTGTGCAAGTTCAGCAAGTTTCTGCTGAATGCATAGAGCTTTTACACCATCGTAGAGGCAATGGCACCCCACCCCAGTACTCTTGCCTGGAAAGTCCAATGGACGGAGGAGGCTGGTGGGCTGCAGTCCATGGGGTCGCTAACAGTCGGACAGACTGAGCGACTTTACTTTCACTTTTCTCTTTCATGCATTGGAGAAGGAAATGGCAACCCACTCCAGTATTCTTGCCTGGAGAATCCCAGGGATGGGGGAGCCTGGTGGGCTGCCGTCTGTGGGGTCACACAGAGTCGGACACGACTGAAGTGACTTAGCAGTAGCAGCAGAGTCAAGAAATCATAAGTTGAAGTCAACAAAAGTCACCATAAGCCAGGGACCATCTGTGCTTCCAGAATCAACCTCTAGGCTTGTGGTAGAGACCAAATGAGCGAACGTACATAAATTGATGAGGACACTGAGCCACACAGCGTCGTGTTATGTGTTTATTGTTGTGGTTGTAATCATCTGAAAATGAAGATGGTTTTTCACCTTCCTCCAATGTTGATTTGCCTGTTAAATGAGATAATGTCCATCCATGTTTGGAGCCGAGCCTTATTGTTCTCCCTTCAGTAGAGTTAAGCTCCCCATGGACAGGGCCCTTCTGTCTCGGCTGCTATGGTTTCTGGGTCTAGATGGTGTCTCGAGCATAGTAGAGGCATGGCAGGTGTTTGCAGGACAGACAGGTGGATGCACGTAGTGTGCTGTGTGGCCAGCGTCTTGGCACAAGCAGTCCTGAGCGTCAGGGCATCTCACTCATGGGGCTGGCTTCACTAGAGCTGGTGTTCCATGTGCTTTGGGGCAGAGATGGTGGCTTTGGCAGAAAATGCTGGATAATTGCCACAGAGAAGTTAAATAAGCAGTGGGTGTGGAGCAGAGAGCAGAAGATTGTCTGGGCTGTACGACATGGGGACACACACATGGATACACATGCCCAGGCCAGGTGCCACCGTGCCGCTGCTCATCATTGTGATGGAGGTGGAAGGGAGTAGGGACTCCTTTGTCTGAACAACAGAAAAGTGGGGTTCACAGGTCCTGCCTGTCCCTGCTAGGGAATTGCCAGGAAACCGTCACCAACTCGATCTCTGCTGCTGCTGCTTGACCCACTCTGGGAGACCCAGCCGGTGAATGGCCCAAGGGGTAGGACGGAGGTTGCCTGTGCGGGGCCACATCCTTTCTGACCCTTTCGGTCTGCAGGGCTGGATGGGGCCTCCTTCACAGCCCTCCCCTCCCCAGGCTGCCCCAGCAGCTGCGGCTTCACCCATGCTGGGCTCCCCTGGCTACCCACAGGAGCCTGGGGGCTGGAGGGCTTTTGCTGTGGGGACTGAGCCCTCTGGGTCATTAAGCATTCTCATCAGCTGCCGGTGGCTCAGCCCTCCTGGGAGAGGAGAGAGAACATGGGGGTGTGAGCACTTCTGGATTGCTAGTTCAGGGATTTCTGAGACCAAACAGCATATCAGACAGCAAAGCAGAATTAGTCATGTTATTTGAAGTTGTTTATGTAAAGGGATTTAAATGCTCTATGTCTGCTGTGTTCTTGGGCCTTCAGTGGGCAGGATGCATTTTGTTTGTTTTTAAAGCCTGTATGTATTTCAAAAAAGAATCACTTGAGGATGATTTTGGAACACAGAATCTACTTTAAAATATTGAACAGAATGGTCAGTGTTCCTCTTTCACCATGAGTCACAGCTCCTAGGGCCCAGTGGTTGGTCTCTCCATGGAAATGGACTTGAGTCAGGGTCACTGGGAACCTGGTCAGTATTAGGCTGTACCAGAGTTTCTCAGCCTCGCCACTACTGGCATTTGGGGATTTGGGGTTGAATAGTTGCTGGTTGTGGGCTGGGGGGTCCTGTGCATTGTAGGATGCTTAGTAGCATCTCTGGCCTCTACTCACTGGATGCCAGTGGTCTACACAATCATGCCACCCACCAGATGTCCACAGCCCCCGTTCCCGGAACCTGTGAATGTATTAGGTCACGTGGTCCAGGGAATTGAAGTTGCCGATGGAATTAAGATCGCAAATCACACCTTGTGTTACGTCCCTGGATATGTTCCAGCGTCTCCTAGTTTATAGTCTGTGGGCACTTGAGTCAAGTTTGCATCCCTCTACTGTGTGAGAATTGCCTAAGTCTTGGTTATGCTGACTTGGTTCTCAGTGCTTTCCGGGTCTACTGTGCTTCTCTGTCTATCCAGTCGATTTTTGAGAGTTTGATATTGAAATGCCAACTAAAAAATCTTAATTTATCTACTTAAAAATTGTTATATATAATGGAACTATATGTAACCTTGTTCTGTATTTTCCAAGTCTCCTATACATTTGTTATCATATTTTCATGATTTAAAAAAATTAAAGCAAGACAATAAAAAAGATTGCACAGCAGTTGACCTGGAGGTGAGTAGTTTGGATTATGTAGGTGGGCCCCAATATAATCACTAGGGTCCTTATCAGTGGAAGAGGACAAAAGAGAGAAAAACCAGGGAACTTCCTGGGAAGTCCAGTGGCTAAAACTCTGTACTTCCAGTGTCGGGGGCGAGGGTTGGATCCTTGTTCAGGGAATTGAGATCCCATGTACTACTCATTACCTGCCCCCCATCAAAAAAAAAAAAAAAGAAAGAAAGAAACCAAAGAGATCAGGGGCTTCCCTGGTGGCTCAGATGGTAAAGAATCTTCCTGCAATGTGGGAGACATAAGGATGTGAGTTCGATCCCTAGGTTGGGAAGATCCCCTGGAGAATGGCATGGCTACCCACTCTGGTACTCTTATCTGAAGAATCCCATGGAAAGAAGAGCCTGGCGTGCTACAGTCCACAGGGTCACAAAGAGTTGGAGAGGACTGAGCGACTAACACTTTCATTTTTCAGAGAGATAAAAGCAACATGAAGAAGACTTGATTCACCATTACTAGCTTTGAAAATGGAGGAAGGGGCCAGGGGCCAAGAAATGCAAGTGGCTTCTAGAAGCTGAAAATTAAGACAAGGAAACAGATTCTTCCCTAAAGTCTCCATAAGGAACATGGTCCTGCTGACACCCTGGCTTTAGCCCAGAGAGACCCATTTCTGAAATTCAGAACTCTTAAGAAATTTGTGTCGCCTTAGGCTACTGAATATCAATAACCTCAGATATGCAGATGACACCACCCTTATGGCAGAAAGTGAAAAGGAACTAAAAAGCCTCTTGATGAAACTGAAAGAGGAGAGTGAAAAGGTTGGCTTAAAGCTCAACATTCAGAAAACTAAGATCATGGCATCTGGGCCCATCACTTCATGGGAAAGAGATGGGGAAACAGTGGAAACAGTGTCAGACTTTATTTTTGGGGGCTCCAAAATCACTGCAGATGGTGATTGCAGCCATGAAATTAAAAGATGCTTAGTCCTTGGAAGAAAAGTTATGGCCAACCTAGATAGCACATTGAAAAACAGAGACATTAGTTTGCCAACAAAGGTCCGTCTAGTGAAGGCTATGGTTTTTCCAGTGGTCATGTATGGATGTGAGAGTTGGACTGTGAAGAAAGCTGAGTGCTGAAGAATTGATGCTTTTGAACTGTGGTGTTGGAGAAGACCCTTGAGAGTCCCTAGGACTTCAAGGAGATCCAACCAGTCCATCCTAAAGGAGACCAGTCCTGGGTGTTCATTGGAAGGACTGATGCTGAAGCTGAAACTCCAATACTTTGGCCACCTCATGCGAAGAGTTGACTCATTGGAAAAGACTCTGATGCTGGGAGGGATTGGGGGCGGGAGGAGAAGGGGACGACCGAGGATGAGGTGGCTGGGTGGCATCACCAACTCAATGGACATGAGTCTGAGTGAACTCCAGGAGCTGGTGATGGACAGGGAGGCCTGGCGTGCTGCAATTCATGGGGTTGCAAAGAATCGGACACGACTGAATAACTGAACCGAACTGAAGCTACTGAATTTGTGGGCATTTGTCAGGACAACAATAGGGAACCGATACTCCTGCTGATCGCTCCTGCCCCCATCATGATAGCCTGTGAATGTCCCCAGACATTGCCAGATATCCCCAAACTGCCCCATTTCAGAAACACTGGCCATGTGAACCACCATGCTGTTTCCCTCGAAACTGGGGAAGAGCTTCTCTGCTCCATGATGCGAATGAGGCCAGGAGTGGGTGCGCCCAGCACAATTGGCTGTATGCCCAGCACGGTTCTCTCTGGGAGGAAGGGGCCAGTGGTGTAAAAGAGGGCAGGGGTGAGGCTTCCCAGGCAGCTCAGCTGGCAAAGGACCCACCTGCAATGTGGGAGACCCGGGTTCGATCCCTGGGTTAGAAAGATCCCTTGCAGGAGGGCGTGGCAACCCATTCCAGAATCTTGCCTGGAGAATCTCCACAGACAGAGGAGCCTGGGGGGCTACAGTGCGTGGGGTCACAAAGAGTCAGACACAACTGAGCAACTAAGCACAGTGGGGGCCACAGCTGCTCCCCCTAACCCCTCCCTGAGGCTCCTGGTGCTGGCACCAGTGGCAGAGTCTGCTTGTGCACATTTGTACAAAACTGGAAAAGAAGTTGAACTGTCTTCAAGTGCACCATAAAAGAGAATATGAAAACTCAGTAAATGTCAGCTGAAGCAGCCTTGCTCATAGAGTCCTTGGTGAGGACGGTTAGCACGCCGGGTGCCCCCAGCACTGTTTGTGGGCGTTGTGGGCGGTGAGGAGAGGCCAGGGAGCCCAGCCCGTGCTGGGGGCCACCAAACCCGGGCTCTGGGCCAGACACTCAGACCCCGGTTTCCTTCTCCCCAACCCTGATGCTGTAATTCTGTTTATTTTGCCGACTACAAAGTCCATATGGTTCTGATTTTGCTTTTGTGATCCGTCATCTCTGCATGGCTTCGGAGCCAGGGTCCATGTGAAGCAGCTTTGAAGTTGTCCTTCTGGGGTAAGTGGGATGTGGTGCCTTTCCAGGGTTTGATTGGAGCAGTGCTCCAGGAGTTGATAGTAGGATGTGGGCGGCCAGGTTAGAAGGGAGGAGTGTTTGCAGAGCCTGCAGCGATGTGTACAGCCCAGGGGCCCTCCCTGGTCCTCCCAGCTCCTCCCAAGACTGAGGTCACAGTGACTCTTCCTTCCAGGCATCCCAACAGGACAGGTGATTCCATGCCAGTTAGAGCTGTCGCCCCTGCTTCTCCCTGCAAGGCAACAGCTGGCCCGGGGGCAGAATAAAGGCAGAGACGGGAGAGAGGGGAAAAGAGAGTCAGTGAGTAAGGAGGAGGTGGAAAAAGATGTCTGCATCTGTGCTTCAGACGTTAAAGGGCCAGACGGATCTGTGATGGACTGGCCTTAGATGGATCTAATGGATGTGTGGAGGCCAGTGGTCCCCAAATTTCAGCATGCATTGGAATCATTCACCCCAAAGGCTTGTCAGAAATGGACTGTGGAACCCCACCCCCAGAATTTCTGATTCAGGAGGGCTGAGTTGATGCCCCAAAGTTTCTACTTCTGATCAGATTCCCAGGTGATGCTGCTGCTCCTGGTCCAAGGTGGAGAACTATTCATCTAAAACAAGAAGAGGCTCTTTGTAATTAAAAGCGGCATCAGTAACTAGTTCTCAGGACTTTACAGTTTATTGATGAGGGCCCCTCCCTTTTAAAAATTATAGTTTATTTATAAAAGATAATTTTCAGGTATACAACATACTGAGTCAATATTTTTATAGATATAAATATTCCATTTGAAGTTAATATGAAATAATGGCCATATTTCCCTATGCTGTACACTATATCTTTGTTGCCTGGGAGGAGCCCACTGATAATCTGTTCTATAAGGAGACAGCATCATTGTCTATGTTTTATTTTTCTTTTTCAAGGTGAAAGTAGCATGTATTTTGGTTTTTTCTAGACAATAAGATTGGCCTTTTTAGGTATACAGTTTGTGAATTTTACCACATATTATAGACTTATGTAACCACCACCTGAGCCAGAATATAGAAGAGCTTCATCACTCTAAGATCTTCTCTCCTACCTTCCCTTTGCATTCATACCCTCTCTGACCTAACCCTTCATGGGTCATCCATCCTTGTACAGTAGTTTTGTCTTTTTGAGAATATCATACAAATGGAATCATACAACAGGTAACCTTTTGAGACTGGCTTCTTAATATCTATGAGATGGATCCAGGTTGTGGCATATATCGATAGTTTGTTCCTTTGTGTTGGTGAGTAATATTCCATTGCGTGGATGTTCCATAGTTTGTTCTTTAGTACCTGTTGAGATCTTTGGGGTTGTTGCCAGTTTGGGGTTCTTATGAATAAAGCTGCTATGAACGTTTGTGTACAAGACTTGGTGTGGACCTATATTTTAATGTCTTTGGGGTGCGTGCCTAGGAGTGGAATTGCTGGGTCATCTGGTAAGTATATGTTTAACTTTATACGAAACTGCTTAACTGCTCTCCAGAGTGACTGTACCATTCTGCATTCCCACCAGCAATGGATGAGATTTCCAGTTGCTCTGCATCCATGCCAGCACTTGATAATTGTCCATCTTTTAAATTTTAGTCATTGCAGATCATGTCCAATTTGAAATATGTAATCGAGTCTCAGAAAGGCTCAGAGAGTTGTCTCAGGCCCCTCGGCTCTTGGTGGCTCCTTGAATAACAGAATCCATACCTTTTGACTTAATGGCTGTGAGTATTCTGGGTGGTGGCTGTGCTGAACAGCACTGGTGGAGGGTTGTTCCACATGCCATACCAGGAACCAGGAGCTTCTGTGTGAGATGGGGACTGTAGATATGTCCAGGGATGAAGGAAACAAAGTAAAAAAAAAAAAAATTGAGTAGCGTTCCCAGTGTTATACAATAGGTCCTTATTAGTTATCAATTTTACATATAGTGTGTCCCTTATTTTTACACTGAGGCTCAGAGAGGGGAAGCTGCCTGCCAAATGTCACTCAGCTCACTGGTGAATGCCTCTTGACTGCTTGTGGCCGACAGATGACAGAAGCCACCTTTGTTTCCAGAAGCTTCCTTGGGAGTAACACAGGCTGCTTCCCCTTGGCCCTTAAGGAGTTAAGCTGCAAATGGATACACCTGGTCAGGGTCACCATACCCCTTCGGTGTCTTGGCCTCAGGTCTGTTCTGGGTAAGGAGTTGGCTTCAAGAAGGAGCTTGTGCAGAGGGCCACGGCCACAGCTGAAAGCAGAGGGGTGACTTCACAGGGAGGAGGTTGATGGAGGACCAGGGCCTTCTGCTGAGCTGTCCCACCCACCCTCACGAGGGAGACGGCGCAGCTGTCCTGGAAGGCTGTGGACATGCTTACCCGATTGCAGAATACTTACTTTCGTTTTGAATATCATTTGTTTGGTTGCCACGGCAACGTCAAGTCTCTATTTTAATGTTAACCTGCGTGGCTGCAACTTTCTGTATATAAATGCTGCTTTGCACAGTGAATTAGCTGATGCCACGGGGAAACAGCGGATGTGGTGACAGTGGCAGAGAATGCCCAGCAGGTCATCTTTGCAAGAGCAGGGTCTGCAGGGCTGAGGTGAGTGGGCGCCCAGGGCGGTGCCACTGGGCTGCGGGGCAGATGCGCGAAGCTCACTGGAGCAGGGTGAGAGCAGAGCCGGGGACGCAGCCCCACCTGCCACACCTGCAGAAAGCGGACAGGCAAGTCCTTCTTGGACGGCCTCCTGCTGGGTGGGGGCGGTGTGCGTCTTCAGTTTCCCCACAAGTTCCCCCTTCCTCTTTCCTTTACTGAGTCTGGGCCACCGGGGGACCTGAGGCTCCTGAAAGAGGAGCCAGCCCCTGGGCAGAGTGGTGTCTGCAGTGAGCTGAGTGCTGCGTCAGTTTTCCTTGTTTTAACTTTGACTTGGTTCCCCGGTCTGGAACTTCGCCTCCTCCGTTTAGCCTTTTCTTCCTTCCCTGCTGGGCCTGGGTGGCTCCACGTGGTGCAGGTAGAATAGTCAGGAGAAGCCTGGAAGGGACCTTGGGAGTCGGCTGGTTCGACTCCCTTGCCTCTAGATGAGGGCGAAACCCAGAGAGGCTCACGCCCTGCCTGTGTCACACAGCCGGCCAGAGAGGCTGGGGCAGGAACCAGGTCCCCCAGGATCTTCTGACTTGGGTCCCCGTGCCCACATGGGGTCAGGATGGCTGAGGGTATACACACCAGGCTGCAAAGAGGGGACACATTACTCGGGGGTGCTCCTTTCTTAAGTCACAAGTTGGGGGGCCATGTAAGGAACCCAGGATTACATAACAGGATCGGAAGCCATTAAGGCTTCAGGAAAGAGCATGGAAGCTGGAGTCTGGAAAACTTGGATTCAGTGGATTCAGCCACTTCCCGTGTGACAACTGTGTCCACTCTTCTGAGGCTGGATTTCCCCGGGAGTACGGGCATCTCTTCCCCAGCACTGTTGTGGAGGGTCAGTGTCCCAGCTGGTGTGGACCTGTTGACGGCAGCACTGGGGCCCTGATGGGGGTACAGTGCCTCTGAGGACAAGGGGCTGGAAACCACGAGCATCCATGGGGCTCCGTTCCCCAGTGACGGGGAGAGGCTGCCGCCAGCAGCAGAGGGCTTTTCTGGAGACTGGGTTTTAGGTATGCCTTTAAATGCACTACAATTTTATCATCGTTTAGAAATTGTCATCTAGGCACCCTGTTCCATGATATCAAACATTCAACCGATATTTTAAGTGCGCTAGATCCAAAGACGTGGACCCTGTTCTTTTTTCTTTATTTATTTTTCTTTGGCTGTACCATGTGGCTTCTGGGATCTTAGTTCCCCAGTCAGGGATCAAACCCAGGCTTATAGCAGTGAAAGCACAGAGTCGTAACCACTGGACAGCCAGGGAATTCCCAACTCTTCTTTTTATTATTTAAAAAAAAATTTTATTGGCGTATAGTTGCTTTACAATGTTGTGTTATTTTCTACTGTACAGCAAAGCACCAACTCTGTTCTTGAAAAGAGGAAATGTGTACAGTCGTAATCCTGGGTGCCCACAAGTGGTGTACAGTCTGGGGCTGAGAGATTGGAAATGACAAGCTTGCACGTCTCTCTGGGCGGCCCAGGAAAGTACAAAATGAGGGAATCCCTTGCAGGAATTTATGATGGAGAGTGGGGGGCGGAGTCAAGGGGGGAATTTAGAAAGAGGAGCTGTCGAGAGCAGATAAAGCAGTGTTTCTTAAAGCAGGCATCACTAGACACCCTGTGTCTATAACCTGTATTAACCAGCATGGAAAAGAGGGGAAAACAGCAGAGCGCGTTGCATGTTGTAAAAGCAAGTATTGCTTTATGAAACTTTTGCTTTACATGTATATTGGGTTGTGAAATAAAATGTGTTTATTACTCCGGGTCAGATTTTCAAAACAGACAAAAAAATGACAACTGTTGGCCTGAATGGTGACCTAGTGAGCCTGAAGTCTCCTGTGGGTGGCTGGGAGGGGAAGTCCTTTTCAAGGAAGAGCTAGGAGGAAGGATGGGTTCTCACTGGGGAGAACCCCACGCCAACATTGTCTTGAGAAGCTGGGGTGATGCAGTGGGCAGTTCAGATAGGGACAAGAAGGCCAGCTGGGAGGTGTGAGGTCAGGGGACCAGAGGTGGCATCCCCTTCTCCCAAGACCTGAGGGCAGAGTCCCCTTTGGGCAGATTGAGAAGGATACCTGTGATCCTTGCCCACTCCCCTTGCACCCTCCCCAGTGGTCCCCAAACACGCATTCCCCTGCCCCGGAGCCTTGCAGAACTCTGCACTGCTTACCCGAGGAATGAATCCAGCCACCCTCACCCCCAGGCACCATGCTCCCAGAGTGCTGGCTCCCCAGCCGCTCAGTGTGTGTGATCCCATGGAGGAGGTGGATCTCTGCTCACTCTAGCAGCTGTGTCATCTACCTGTACACCCGATGGATGTGCATCTGTCCTCCCCAAGGCTGTGGTACGGTTCACTTTCTCTTCCTCCTGCTCCATACTTGGCTTTGCCTCTGAACGCCTTCTCTGCCTCCCTGCCCAGCTGGTGATGCATGCCTCTCTCCTTAAGCTGTGTATCAGCTTCCTTACTCACTGCCTCCCCTTCCAAACCTTCTCATCAGCTGTTGAGGCACCATTTTTCCACAGACAGAGTAGCATGGAATTTCCAGGGTCCACCCTTCTGGCTCCCAAACCTCAGCCCATGCCTCTCTTCCAAAGAAGGTTGGAGCCAGGCGGGGGTGCTCAGCTCTGGGCAAGATATAGTTGATCACATGTTTTCAGCCCTTGGAAGCTGTCTTCTGATACCCCGGAAGTTGGTGTTCAGTTCACCCACCAGGTGTGTCAGTAGTAAGAGGTCTTAGCAAGAGGGTGACTAATACAGGGGTTTGTTGTTTAGTCGCTCAGTCATGTCTGACTCCCTTGCTGCTCCCTTGCTGCCCCATGGACTGCAGCCAGCCAGGCTCCTCTGTCCATGGGATTTTTTTCCCAGGCAAGAATACTGGAGTGGGTTGCCATTTCCTCCTCTGGAGGATCTTCCAAACCCAGGGATGGAACGCGTGTCTCCTGCATTGGCAGGCGGATTCTTTACCACTAAGCTACCTGGGAAGCCCTAATACAGGGTAAAAGTGCTAATTATACCTTTAGTCTAGGATGCTGGTATTCAGTTCTTTAACACGAGGGCACCCTCTCTTCAAATGACTGTTTATGCAGGTCTACAACAATAAAACCAGGAGCGACACACTGGTGGCCGGTGGGAAAACTCCAGGGGCTTTTGGTGGTGGTTTAAAAGTTTTTGAGTTGGTTACCAACCTCCAAAAATCTACAGATGTTATGGTAAGAATTCAAATCTCCAGCCTCTCTTGCAAAAATAAAAATGACTAGTTTTGACGACACTGAGCCCACTGTCCTGCCTGGCATCAATATGCTGCTGATGATGGAGGGTGTTCCAGTTTGACCCAGTCCCCACCCATCCTTATTGATCGCCAGCACTGAAAGCTATAATGAAACAGTTGCCAGTATTTGTGTGATGTTTTTCTTAGGGTTAGGAAATATGAAATAGACCCTGCACGCATGTGTATGAAAAGAAGGAAAGTGAGAGGGCCAGTGGTTTCCAAGAAAATACTAAAGAATCTTATTTTGAAAGTGAATTTATCAGTCTCCTAAAGATGAATTTTTAAGGAATAGACTTGGAACAGGTGCTTTTTTTTTTTTTTGCCTTGAAATCAGTGGTTCTCAAAGTGTGATGTCTGAACTAGCAGTCGTATCCCTTAGGATTTTGTTCAGAAATGCAGGTCATTATTGGTGCTGCCCAGACCTGCTGATTCAGAACTGCTGAGGCTGGAGCCCAGCAGTCTGTGTTCTGATGGTCCTGCTGAAAAAGCTGAAGGCCGAGGACCCCTGCTCTGAGGCTCAGAACACAGACAGGCTTCCAGCACCCTGTGTTGTCACTGTCCATCCTTTTAAGACCCAGAAGGGAGGAAAGGCAGGGATCCCTGACCGAAGGGAAGGAGTTGAAGGTTTCACCCGACGCCACTCCAGGCAGAGTTCTGTGCATGTCTTGAGGGCAGGAGGGGTTCCTCTGGCGACAGAATCTCCACAAATCCCAGTTTCCTTTAGTCCAGCACTTCCATCTCTGCATCCCACTGGGGACAATCGTGGTGAGGAGCCCTAATGCCTTTGACCATCCTGGGGAGATGCGTAGTCACTGGGCTGTCTTCCCAGGGAAACAGCAGTGTGTGACCCCAGCAAACAAGACCCAGGAATGAATGACATGGCGAGGGCCCAGATTGGCTGAAACTTAACCACAGATGACCAGGCATGCACAGGCTGGGAGTCCTTAGGTGGAAGTGTTAGTAATATACCAGTTCTTGTAACACTCAGAGGTAAGAGCCCATCACAGATGTATATGTCAGCTCTCTCCTTGGCAACTCAGGCTGCTGTCATCATAGCTGATCACTTGGCTTCTGTCCACTTTCTCTCTGGTTAAAGGCTTTAATGACTTCGGTGGACAGCCTAGGTGAGCCAGGAGAGTACATTTTTCCAGAGTGCCTTTAATTGAAGGGCACTAGGCCTGTGAGACGCTTGTTTCAGAGACCCTGACTGAGCCATTGATGACTTCTTTGCCCCCAGCCCATTTTGTTCATTTATGATTTGGGGGCCCCTGCAGCTTGTGGTATGTAAGAGCCCTCCCAGCATAAAATAGGTAAACACACAGGCTGTGTGTCTGCCTCTGCCTTCTGCCTTCCTCCTTCCTCTCTTCCCCTTACCCTCCCCTTCATGCCCCGGTGACCCTGGAAAATTAAGAAACCCACTTTCTTAGTGGGCTGACAGTCTTACTCGGAAACTGAAGGAGCTCCATTGATTCAACAGTACTTGTTGGGTGCCTTTTCTTTGTCTGGGGACAGATTTGAGTAGGACTCGGTTCATGTTCTCAGGAACCTCGGGTGAATAAGCTGTGACGACCACTCATCATCAACCCCTGAACAAGGCAGCTGTGGCAGTGATGAGAGGATCAGGCCAGGGGGAGGGAAGGTGGGGCTGGTGGGGTGGGGGTTAGGGGGGACATCTCCTGGGAGACAGCAAGAAGTAAGAAAGCTGGCCCACCAGACAAAGCAAGATGGATGTCCATGCTGGCTGGAGCATTGAGCCAGGATGAGCCTTAATTCATGGAGGAACCAGGGAGATGACTTGGGGTCAGGTGGGCAAGCATCTACGTTGAAGACAGGACACTAGGCTCAAACCAGTTCTGTGTCTTGTTAGTGGTAAGACCTTGGTTTATTCGATTCTAAAATGAAAATGATTTGATTATAAAATGAATACTTCTCTTCCAGGATTCTTGTAAAGGTCACATAAGCCACAATAGATATGTTACTGACCTACGATTGACAGCACTTTAGCAAGGAAGAGCTCCAGAGAAGATAAGGACAAATGGTGAAGTGCAGACAGAGGGAATCGATTTTGCGGGGAAAAGAGACCTGGTCCTTTGTCCTCCTTGCTATCCAACGTGTGTGCTCAGTCATGCCTGACTCTCTGTGACCCCATGGACTGTAGCCCGCCAGGCTCCTCTGTCCATGGAATTTCCCAGGCAAGAATACTGGAATGAGTGGCCATTTCCTTCTCCAGGGGAGCTTCCCAACCNGGGGAAAAGAGACCTGGTCCTTTGTCCTCCTTGCTATCCAACGTGTGTGCTCAGTCATGCCTGACTCTCTGTGACCCCATGGACTGTAGCCCGCCAGGCTCCTCTGTCCATGGAATTTCCCAGGCAAGAATACTGGAATGAGTGGCCATTTCCTTCTCCAGGGGAGCTTCCCAACCTAGGAATCAAGCTGGCATCTCCTGCATTGCAGGCGGATTCTTTACCACTGTGCCACCTGGGAAGCCCAACCTGTCTCATTTTTAGGAGCTTGAAGTCAGGGTTGGAAGCATTCTCTCCAGGTGTCCTGGCTGGTGGCAACAATTCAAATGAAGATGCACGCGGGCCCCTTTGGGAAGGTTGCCAGGCCCTTGTGTAGGGCCTTGTGTAGGTGGGTTCACGGCTCTTGGGCACGGCCGTGTCTGTTTCTTAATCTGGTTTGCTGGCGGTCACCAGCTTCCCAGGAACTCTGGTGATGTAGGTGTTTCTAGGCCCCAGATTATACTGGCCCCTTCTGCTGGTCCCCAGAATCCTAGTCTTGCCCCATGGAGCGTGCTGATCTTCTTTCTCCTTCGGCGAGCTTGGTCTGTGTCAGGAGGGTCATACGGTGTCACTTGAGAGGTTAGCCCGCAAGCTGTGCAGCAGGAGTGACTCAGCAGTGGGGACCTCAGCTAACGAGTTTCCTAAAGGTTGCTCAGTGATTTCATGGGGATGGGACAGTACGGAAGCACAGCTGATACTTACAAAGTTTCTTCCGTCCATCTAGTCAAGGCTATGGTTTTTCCTGTGGTCATGTATGGATGTGAGAGTTGGACTGTGACGAAGTAAAAAAAAAGCCATGGAAGACAAGAGGGTAGCCTCTACTGTTCTGAATCACATAGTCTCAGAATCTTGGAACTGAAAGGTCCAGGGCCACATTGCAATTCAGCCAGTCCTCTAAAACATCTCTGATCAAAGTCATCTTATTTGAGAATACTTCGGGCGACAGAGTCCTCACTACCTCACAAAGCCATACACATCTTCTTCGCACATTATATTCTTCTTTAAACGGAACTGAAACCTGCCTCCATGTCAGACTATAGCATTTCCATCTGAGCTCCCACGATGCCTCAGTTTTGGGTACATTTAATAATCCCCCAGTTTACTATACTCTTCTAAAGTGGTCAGAATTCTATTTCTCTTTAAATGTCCCTCTGGGGCTAAGAAGAGTGTCTGAGAAGATAACTTCTTTTGTGAGTTGGATCACTGAAATACCCTGATGTCTTCAAGGCATTTATTTATAGCCCTACCCTAAAGAGAAGCATCACTCCAGCCTTAGTTTGCTGGTTCTCTCCCACTCCTGGTCAGGGGAGGACATGTGGCAGCTAAAGGCAGCCCCCAACCCCACAGGACCCCCCCCTTTCCCTGGCTCCATGCCTGTGCACACACTTCTCATCCCTAACACCCCTTTGCCACTGGGGCTGCCTTTTTTAACATGCAAATTTCACATAAAATCCTTCAAATGAAAACAGGTACTTTTCATTTTGCTCCCATAAACAGACACTTTCTAAATATTTAGACATCTGTATATAATGCCCTTAAACTGTTTGTTCTGAAGCATAAATAGGTATCTCTGTGTTTGAGTTAGTGTCTGATATGTTTCTCATTTAAGGAGAAAACATAAAAAATAATTGGAATAACTACAGCCAGGAACAATGCTTACACAGCATGTCAGTATCTTTTATTGTGTCTTAAAGTAAAAGCTTCAATTGTGGGAGTCTTTTCTTCCCCGTCAAACAGAAGCACGGCTTTTGCTTTTAACCCTTCATAGGACTTGGCTGTCTCAAGCAAAGGGAACCGGCAAAGGACCCATTATTTAGGGCCTGATTTGCCATCTATTATTTGGAACAGTACACTGATTCCTCATCCTCAATTTTTCACTGAGGGGAATGAATTCCCATTTTATTCTCAAGGAAGGAATAGTATAAACCCTTCCCCAACCCCTAACTGCATTTCGAGGAGCAAATGAAACGAGGAAGGACTCCAGCACATAAATCTGCCTTTCTGAATTCTCTCTTGTTGGAGTCTCTCGAGGGGTCTGTGATGGTCCATCCACCTCCGCCAAAACTGCATGGGGAAGTATAGCTCAGAGTGGGAGGAATTAGGGAGCCTTTGTGGTTGGAAGTCTCAGTTATTTTCTCTAATCAACATCATGCTAATTTTGTTTTTAACTCCATCTCTCTGATTCTGGTTGCTTTCTTAAATGAAAAGAGGTAGAAATAGAACTTTTTAAAATAAATAGGCTGAAATTTCCTGTAATGTCCATCCATTGGCTCTGCAATGGACTGAATCATGAATGAACTGAATAATGTCCCCCCAAAATTTATATGCTGCAGCCTCAACTTGCAATGTGATGGTATTTGGAGATGGGTTAGATGAGATCATGGGCTCGGGAATCTTAGGATGGGATTAGTGCCCCTATGAAAAGAGACACCAGAGAGTTGCTCCTTCCTCATTAGTACAAAGAAGAGATCATGTGAGCACAAGGCAGGACAGGAGGCCTCAGACTGAAACTTACCTTATTGGCACCTTGATCTTGGATTTCCAAGCCTCCAGAACCTAAATTTCTATTGTTTAAGCCACTCAGTCTATGTATTGTATTAGAAGAACTTGAGAAGATGAAGACAAACCCAGTTTATTCATTCTTTTATTTATCAAGCATCTACTGAAACTCTTGTTGAGTAAGATACTCTGCTGGGTGCTTGAGATTAAAACAAAAATGAGGAAGTTTCCATTTCTGCAGGGTCAGTTTGGAAAACAGACAAAAAAGCCAGTAATTTAAGCACGAAGTATACTTTAGTGTAAAGACGAGGCAGTGAGGACCCAGCAGAAGGGTCTGTTCGCTTCTAAGGCAAGGCCAGCATCTGAATCCATGGAGATGAGACCAAACCTTGCAGTCTCATTTCCATAGCATAGGACCTGATCTCCTCCAGAAAATGCAGAGCAGGACAGCCACCCGGGCAGAAGCAGTGTGGGTCGGAGTCCTAAACCTGGAGAACCCAGAAACCCATGACAATCTACACATTTGCAAGGTCAAGGAGTGGTGTCTTCCCTCCATTTGGGGAGTGACTGCAGGACAGAGTACCCTGTCTCATGCACTCTCTGTCTCAATGCAGCAGCCAGAGGATCCTTCCAAACCATGAGAGCACACCATTCCTCATTGCGTAGCTTTCCGTTAACTCCAGATTGCTCAGAGAATATGTGAAGACCCTCACATGACCAATGAGGACGACACAGTCCTGCCCTCATTACGTCCCTGATTGTCCTCTTGGTCCCCTGGTCACCCACTCCTCTCAGCCTGCTGGTCTCCTTACCCCAGGCCTGTCCCCACCTTAGGGCCTTGTCACAGGCTGTTCCCTCTGCCTGGGACACTTTTTCTCCAGATATCTTTGTGATGACCCCCTTCCCTCCTTCGCATCTCTGCTAGAATACCACCTTCTTGGTGAGTCCTACCTGAACATGTGTTTAACTACAGTGCAGTCTCACACCAACTCTAACATCAGAACATTTATAGTTCTATTTTTCTTTTCTCTGAACAGTTCTTGTTTTCTAAAACAGATTGTTTACTACATCTATTTGTATTTCTGCTCTTTGGCCCCCTGCAACACACATGCATTCATGAATGTAAGTAACCTGAATGCATAATGTTTAATCTGTTTCAGTCACTGACACATTTCAATTATCCAGAGCTGGGCCTGGTAGTGGGTACTTGCAAACGATTGAATTGTGTTCCCCCAAACTCATCTTGAAGCCCTGAGCCCCAGTGAGATGGTATGTGGAGAGAGAGCCTTTGAGAGATACTTATGTTTTGACGAGGTTATGATGGTGGGATCCCCATTACTGTATAGGATTAGCATTCTTATAAGAAAAGACCTGGTCTTATAAGTCCTGAATATTCATTGGAAGGACTGAAGCTGAAGCTGATACTCCAATACTTTGGCCACCTGATGCAAAGAACTGACTCATTGGAAAAGACCCTGATGCTGGGAAAGATTGAAAACAGGAGGAGAAGGGGACAAAAGAGGATGAGATGGTTGGATGGCATCACTGACTGGATGGACTTGAGTTTGAATAAGCTCTGGGAGTTGGTGATGGACAGGGAAGCCTGGCGTGCTAGTCCATGGGGTCACAAAGAGTCAGACATGACTGAGCGACTGAACTGAACTGAAGAAAAGACCAAAGAGGCCCTCTCTGTCAGTTTCTCTGTGTGTGTGTGTGTGTGCACGCACACGCATGTGCACACCATCTGAGAACACATTAAGAAGGTAGTAGAGAGCCAAAATGAGATTCTCCGCCAGGAGCTGAATTGGTCTTGAACTTCCCAGCCTCTAGNGCATTTTGTGCAGGGGGTGGTGGTACTTCCGTTTTTGCATGTGGAAAAGAAAAAGAGGTTCACAGAGGTGAAGTGACTTGCCTGAAGTTACATGGCTGGTACGCTGTAGAACTTGCACTTGAACTTCCTCTGCCCTGGCTGAAGGTTAGAAGCTAGGTTTAAGGGCAAGCAGAGGCATGTCTGTGGGCATCCAGGTGGTTTGTGGGGGCTGCCTCTTCTCTTCCTTATCCGTGTCCACAGCCCAGACATCGTGCATAACCTTCTTTAGGGAGCCCCCGTCGCGGAGCGAAGGCTGTGGTTCCTCGAAGCCTCTGGAATCTTCCAGGCCTCCTTGTTGGAATGGAGCTTTGCATTTCAATGAGTGGAAAAAAATAAGCAGAAGAGGCTTTGCCAAAAGGGAAAATCAAGTGCGTTTATGACTCCTCTTTGTGTGCACAGATGTTTCCTCCCGGGTCACCCCTCCTCTGCGGGGGCTCACTGGCCACAAACAGATGGGAAGTGGCTCAGGGTTGAGCTGAGAGCCAGACTTGTTGGCAAAGGTCTTGCATGGAGCCGTGTGGGGGTCAGCCTGGGGAGGGGTCCTACGTGGGGTTTGGCTTCTGCCACGCCATCTGGCCGGACCTAGTTCTCCAGCCCTCATGGCAACATTAGCACCAAGGCTTAGGGCCAAAGATTAAGGAGGAGGAGGCTTGGTGTCCAACCTCAGTCTGCCTCTGAGCCTCAGTTTCTCCGTCTGTAAAATGGCAACATGAGATTAAGTGATCTCTACAGTCCTTCTGATCTCTTAATTTTTGTGTCAGCCCTGCATTGGTTGAATAAGTTCTTTACTGTTGCTCATTTTGTCTCAGTTTGTTTTCTTAAAAATAAGGACACCCCCCCCACCCCAAATCTCCCTGTCATTTGAAAGATAACACTATGAACACTAATCTGATAAACAGTTTTCCTTTTAGGGGATGGCAAATGAGGTGGGACATGTCAAGGGGGATTTTATTAGCAAATGTTATCTAAATATTTTTTATTCCCTGGTTGCTCAGCGGTAAAGAACCTGCCTGTCAATGTAGGAAGTTTGAGTTTGACCCCTGGGTTGGGAAGATCTCCTGGAGAAGGAAATGACAACCCACTCCAGTGTTCTTGCCTGGGAAATCCCNATTAGCAAATGTTATCTAAATATTTTTTATTCCCTGGTTGCTCAGCGGTAAAGAACCTGCCTGTCAATGTAGGAAGTTTGAGTTTGACCCCTGGGTTGGGAAGATCTCCTGGAGAAGGAAATGACAACCCACTCCAGTGTTCTTGCCTGGGAAATCCCATGGACATAGGAGCCTGGCAGGCTGCAGTTCGTGGGGTTGCAAAAGAGTCAGATATGAGTTAGTGACTAAAACAACAACCATAAGTGAGATGGGATATATCGAGGGAGATTTTATCAGCAAATATTATCTTAATATTCTGCATAAGGCTATATGCATGCATTAACTCATAATGAAATAAAGAGTTTTTTAAATGCACTTAAAATGAATATGCTCATTATAGAAAACTTGGAAAATGCAGAAATAAGAAAAAATAGTTAGCATTCTTTTCTGTTTTTTTTTCTTTGCTGTGCATATTTGTCTACATAATTGGGATCATATGGTACATTTAACATTGTATATGCTGATTTTGGGGGGAAGGCACTATTTACGACTACATCTTTAAAATAAAGAGGAATTTTTAATTTTTAAAATTAAGAACTCAAAATTTTGAACGTGATAAAATAAATTGCAACAGCTAGAGGAATCCCACAAAACAAAGAGAGCCTTTGTAACGTTTTTTCGTGTTTCCTTTGTGTTCTGCTTGGAGTCGGGGGGAGCGTTATTTTCCGTGGTTGAGATCATGCCGCATACTCTCATTTCTAAAACTGGAAGCACTCAGAGAAGATGATATAAAAGAGGGTTTTGATGGCAGAAAGCATTGGCTATTGGGGGGTGTATGAATCTTTCCTGTTTAAGGGTGTGAAGGAAGATTTGGTTCATTGAATGTGAGTTTTAAATGTGCAAAAAATCATCACCCAAGTTCTTTGGCAGAGAAAGTGGCCCCTGTGATGCTCCCACATCACTTGGACCATGGTAGATGAAGAAACAATGACTTGTTGTTGGGTGTGTCTCCCAGCGCAGCATCCACAAAGCTTCAGTAGCTGCTCCCCTCAGCCATCAGCTTGTGCTTGGAAAAGGTGGTATCAGTTACTGATGCACCCGACACGTGGCCAGAGGCTTCATCTGTACTGGCCTTAAAGGATGTTGCAGGAGAAACTTGTATCATAGTTCCAGGATGGGAGGAAAGCCACAGAGGAGGACCAAGGGAAATACTCGGTACCGAACCTCGCAGCTGGACAGTCCCCCAGACTGCACAGTTTGCTGGATTTCTGAGTTGGGGGGCAGTGGACTAAGAAAGGCATCTAGGAGGTTTCCCTGGTGATCCAGTGGTTAAGATTTTGCCTTCCAGTGCAGAGGTAGAGGTTTGATCCCTGGTTGGGGAGTTGGGATCCCACATACCTCGTGGCCAAAAACCCAAGGCATGAAACAGAAGCAGCGTTGTAACAAATTCAACAGACTTCAAAAATGGTAGGTGAGGTGAAGTCGCTCAGTCGTGTCCGACTCTTCGCGACCCCGTGGACTGTAACCTACTAGGCTTCTCCGTCCATGGGATTCTCCAGGCAAGAATACTGGAGTAGATTGCCATTTCCTTCTCCAGGGGATCTTCCCGACCCAGGGATCAAACCCGGGTCTCCCACATTGGAGGCAGACGCTTTAACCTCTGAGCCACCAGGGAAGCCCCAAAATGGTCCACCATAAAAAAAAAAAAAAAAAAAGGCATTTATATGGTTATTCCCCTGGCAGCATCTTCTTAATTTTGATTTCTCTCTCAATGTCTGGAGAGTGAGTGAGTGGTGTCTTCAACTTGCATGTCTCCAGGAACATTCCTGTTTCTTTCATGACAAATATTAATATAACTCAGCTGGATATGTACATCTTGAATGTCTTAACTTTTTGGACAGAAACTCACATTTACAACTCAGTCTTTTCCATCATTCAGCAAATGTTTATTAGACACAGGGATGAACAAAACCATGATCATGCCCAGGAAACTTTGACCTGAGTAGGATGTGTCTTCTAGCACTTTCAGATGGTCCATGGTGAGCTGTGAGTGAAACAAAACCTTCCCCACATGGAGATTTTTATTCTAGCGAGAAGTGTTCTCTGACTGTGAATAGGAGCAGAGGAAAAGTCTGGAGAAGGACTGATTTCCTAAATAGCATTTCTCTTGTGCTTGTCGGTATGCATGACTTTTTATTATGTTTTATTTTTGTCATTGATTGTTGATTTTAATATATTTGTTCTGGTCTTTTCTAATGGAATACTACTTAAACCTACATTGATTCATTATATCCTTGCTTTCTGTGCTTTTCAGTTTTGGGTGATCCTTTTAAGTTTACTTTGCACTTTACTGATTTAATACTTTTATTTATCCACAGCTGCTAATGTGGCTTCAAATGCGCAGTTTTCATATCATCATTTCCTCATCCCTTTTCTTCCTTATGCCATCCTTTCTGTTTTGCCGGTTTTTTTCCATTACAGTTTTTCTGTTCCTCTCTCAGAGGTCACAACTTCTTACATTCTAGCAGTTTCCTGCCATTTTAAATTACTTTTTGAATTATTTTCTGAGATGTGCTCTTCCTTTGAGCCTTTGGGATGGTGTTTCCTCACTCTTTTCCCATGTGTTTCCCCTCCATTTAAACTTTCTGAACAAGGCAGGATCTATGTAGACTCTGCGTTATACCAAGGAGTATAGATCGCCTGCCACAGGTTTTGGCACTCTGTAAACTTGGGGGAAGGTGGAATCCCTTTTCGCGTTTGCTCACCTGCAGGTTCAGTGGTGTACTTACATCTTCCAGTCCGGTTCTTGTTTTCAGATTGGCTGTCACCTGCTACACTGTTCCTGTACCGCCTGGTTCTCTGCTCTTCCGAATGGGTGGCGGGCATGAGAAACCCATCCTCGCCCCATCCCTGTGCACTGCTGCCAGGGCCCCCTCCAGACCTGTGGGACCCATACTTCTCCCAATAACTGACACCCCTCCCAGGCCCCGCACCCGCCTGCACTGTCTGCTGGCTCATTTTCCAGGCATCTCTGTGCCGAAACGGTCGGTGGAGAAGGAGGAGCAGCCCTCAGGCTTCTGAGCCGCAGGGGCTGGCTGTTCAGTGCTTGAGCGGGCGCAGATCCTGTGTATCACATCAGGACCCCAGAACGATGAGGGTGCCAAGTGTATCTCAGATTAGACACAGAGCAGTGAAGGTGTGAAGGGCTGTTTCCCCTTTCACAATTAGTCTGTGCTTTGTAAGATTTTTCTCCATTCACTCCACTGGCCTTAAAGGTTGTTGTTCAGCGGGTAAGGTGAGGTAAGGTGTCAGGTATCTGACTCTTTGCAACCCCATGAACTGCAGCACACCAGGTTTCCCGGTCCTTCACTATCTCCGGGACTTTGTTCAAACTCATATCTGTTGAGTTGATGATGCCATCCAACCGTCTCCATCTCATCCTCACCCTTCTTCTCCTGCCCTCAATCTTTCCCAGCATCTGGGTCTTTTCCAGTGAGTTAGCTCTTCGCATCAGGTGGCCAAAGTATTGGAGCTTCAGCTTCAGCATCAGTCCTTCCAGTGAGTATTCAGTGAAATTTCCTTTAGGATTGACTGGTTTGATCTTGCAGACCAAGGGACTCTCAAGAGTCTTCTCCAACACCACAGTTTGAAGACATCATTTCTTCAGCGCTCAACCTTCATGGTCCAACTCTCACATCTGTACATGACTACTGGAAAGCCCATAACTTTGACTATACAGACCGTTGTCAGAAAAGTGATGTCTCTGTGTTTTAATACACTGTCTAGGTTTGTCATAGCTTTTCTTCCAAGGAGCAAGCATCTTAAAGGTTTTGGAGGATTTTTTCCTTGGATTCTGATTGCCACTATTTTTGGATTTTTTGTAGCTTGGGTGGGTTTTATCGTTTCCTCTTACTGCCACTTTAGCCCAAGGTTGACAGAGGTGTTCACAGGGCTTCTGCCAATGCCCCTTCCCACAGGAAGTCCCCTGCATCCCTCTACTGTCCTCTTGATCCTCCCTGTGGTGATTCAGGCCCACACCACGGCCCTCATTCCTGCAGTTGTGGTTATGTGGTCACTACAGAATTCCAGTTTGGTTTTCTGGGATTCAAAAAAGAACCTCCTAAACCACTGCCTGGATGCTGCGTACTAGTTTTACACATGGCCTGAGACTGTTTCTCCAACTGGGCTGAGTTTACAACTAAGGATATACAAAATGATCTTAGATGATGATCATTTCTTATCCCCTAAGAAAACTTAGGAAATAAGTTTTTAAGTTCCACTGATTTCACTGTGTAATATAAAAAAGAATCCAAACCCAATCAAATCCATGGTTTTTAGATATTATTGCTTTGGGCCAGGCTAAATTCAGGTTGCATATAAGTCTGTAAAAAAGCAATTAAGGAGGGACTTCCTTGGCGGTCCAGTGTCTAAGAATCCCCCTTCCAATGCAGGGGACCAGGATTTGATTCTTGGTCAGGGGAACTAAGATCCCATTTGTTGTAGCTACTGAGCCCGCACAATCTAGAGCCCATCCTCCACAATAAGAGAAGTCTGTGTGCTGCAGTGAAGACTCTGCAGCCAAAACACCACCACCCACCAATTAAGTAAATCATAGTGTAGCTGATGCATGATGATAGAAAAGATTTGATAGCAGAATGTGAGTGACTGAGGTCTAGGAGATGCCTAGTGGGGGATCCCATAGGTCTAAACTGGATCTGTTAGGAGGCCTTTTAGACAAGCCAGGTGCCATTTCTGATTATGTCCACCTGATCTGGGGACTCCTTTATGATGGGGACACATCTCCCTTACGAGGGGCCTTGGACCCCACCATGTTGGATGCAAGGAACTGGCTGCCAATCACTTCACAGAAGCCATCGTGTGGCCAGGTAGGCTGGGCTGGCCACTGTCTACATTCAGCCACGTCCTCTTTCTTGCTTTCTTCTGAGGAACATCTCTCTGAATGTTCCCTCGCTTCCCTGTGCATCCTCAGGCTCACTGACACCTTGTCTGCCCGTGTTCAGATTTCCATGCCTACCTTACTTCCATATTCCTCTTTCTGAGATTAGCAGGGGAAATAGCCTCTCTGTAGTCAGGAAGCACTTTTTTCATTATCTCACGTGGACACTTAACTCCACATTTCTTCTTAAGATCCCCTCCACATCACTTCCTATGACTCTGATTCTCAAAACCTGCATCCGTCCATTCCCCATCATGTAGCCCCTGCATGTGAGGCATTGGGCCGGTTTGGAGGGGAAACAGATTAAGACCTGGCTTTTTTTCTTTGCCTTTAAGAGTCCCGGGAGAGGCCCATGGAGATGGAGGGCATGGAGGTGGGATGGATGCATTCTCCTGCTACTTGAATGTGACACCCCCTTCTCCCACCCCAGTAGGTTCCCCTGTGCATCCTTTCTGCATGAACTCAGCATTGACCTGGAGCCACAGTGCCCAGTCTTTTTGGCACAGAGTTTCCTGGAAGACAATTTTTCCATAGACTTGAGTGAGAAATGGTTTGGGGATGATTCAAGTGCATTACGTTTATTTCGCACTTCACTTCCATTATTATTACATTGGCTCTACCTCAAATCATCAGGCTTTAGATCCTGGAGGTTGGGGATCCCTAACCTATAGTATTTCACCATCATCTCCATGCTGGTGTTCCATGTGCTGGACTCACTGCGGCTGCCCAGTGATCACTTTGAACTTGGACATGTCAACAACAGACTCCACCCCAAATGGCTCTTAATGGCTGGATCACTGGGCGACTGGTTCTAGCTTCCCTTGCTCCCTTTGGAGTCGACTTGTACTATTTCTCCTTCCCCTGACGACTCATCAGTTACCGAAGCTTATTCTACTTCTTACTTAGTGTCTTCCTGCTCTGGTCAAGCCCTTCTTTTCATCCCTGCTGTCCGGCAAATTCTGTATCTTCTGAGGAGCCGCCCCTCCGCCTCCCAGATGAAAGTGCTCTGCCTTCCTCTGGATTCTGAAAGATCCTGTTGTCCACCAACTTATCAGTTGGTGCTCCTTACAGACTCCTCTGTACGGTTCTTCTTTTTTTCCCTTAACACTTGTGTTTGTCTGTGGCTTATTACCTTCCAAATTTTTAGAAGTCAGGTCCTACATGTAATACTTGCCCACGTCATCCACAGCATTCAGGAAGGGATCATTAGTAACTTGATTACTTATGAGCTTGATTAGTTATTAGTTGCTTGATGGATCAGGTAGCCAAGGGGCTGCATATGGGGTGCAGGGGTGTCTTTGAGACCCTGTGCTATAGAGACTCCACAGCCTGGTGAATAATTTCTCCCTTCATCACTCTGAAGCATTTAGAAAAAGTGAGTCATCACCATCCCAGATGTTCTTTCTTATTAATTATCATTACAAGACAACACAATTTGTCCAACGGGGGTCCCTCAGCAAACGTGGCCTATTTTGATTGACAGCGTTCAGCTTGACTGAAAAAAATAATAATTACAGGAGGGTTGGTTGCATCTAACTCCATTCAACTTGGGGAAAATAAAACTTGGAAATGATTGTGGGTCTTTTTGCTTTTGGATCGTGGGGCTCCGTAGGTAGAGACATACTTATTTTCAGGGACCAGAAGGAAGTGAACAATTTGTGCTTTTTCACAGCCAACTGTAATGGTAGAGGACTATTCATAAAGCAAAAGAAATACAACTTCTGGATTGAATGCTAGGATAACCCCAAAGAGGAAACCTATTAGAAGGTGTATATGAGTAAATGTTAACTTGGGTGAATCCTAAAGACCAAAATCTCTGCAGAGCTTTTATTTCTGCTCTGTCTAGTTCAGGTCAGAGCAGATCAACCTCCTGGATTATAATGGTCCAGAAGGGCCCCTTGCCTCTGGCTGGAGAACCGCCATGATGGTGATTTCTGTGTTGCCTGCGTCAAGGCATTATTGTCTATGGTTATATCAGCTTGTCTTTGTGGTGCAAGGTCAAAGCCACATTGGGGCTGAATGGCCTGAAAAGTGTCCCCTCTTTGCTGTTATAAAAACAGGAAGTCATGGGCTGTAAAAACTTCCATTGACATTTTAATTCCAGAAAACCAGAGAGCTGGCACTTCCCTGGTGGTCCAATGGCTAAGAATCCACCTTCCAATGTAGGGGGCCCAGGTTCGATCCCTGATCAGAGAACTGGACCCACATTCCACATGCTGCAATGAGGAGTTTGCATAATGCAAGTAAAGATCTTGCATACTGCAATGAAGTTCGAAGATCCTGAATGCCGCAACTAAGTCCTGGTATGCTGGAGGGGATTGCCATGCCTTCCTCCAGGGGATCTTCCCATCCCAGGGATGAACCCAGGTCTCCCGCATTGCAGGCAGATTCTTTACCATCTGAGCCATCAGGGAAGCCCAGCCAAATAAATAAAATACATGTATTTTTAAAAATCAACCCCAGAGGGCTTGAAGGTAAGGGTCTTGGCTGTCTAGGTGCAAATGAAGTTTGCTCTCATCTTCTCCTGGGTGAGAGCCCATTTCCAGGAGCAGAGAAGGACCTTGCTTTGTATTCCAGGGCATCGCTGGTCCCACAGCTCAAGGTGTGGGTTTGCGCCTGGTCTTCCCTTCCAGCCACAGAAAGGAGATAATCCAGCAGCCAGGGGAGGACCCTCACCTCTGGATATGTGCTCACTTCTTTCAGTGGCTGGTTTGGGACCATTTTACAAATGTAGATATAAGCCTATGTATAGACTGCGTGCATGCATGTGCGCAGTCGTGTCCGACTCTTTGCGACCCCATGGACTGTAGCCCACTAGGCTCCTCTGTCTAGGGGATGCTCCAGGCAAGAATACTGGAGTGGGTTGCCATTTCCTTCTCCGGGGCAATCTTCCTGTCCCAGGGATTGAACCCAGGTCTCCCACATTGCAGCCAGATTCTTTACCATCTGAGGCACTAGGGAAGCCCAACAAGTGTTATCTCATTGTGGTTTAGATTTGCATTTCCCGGTTTCCCTAATGACTAGAGACATGAATCTTGTTTCACTCACTTATTGGCCATTTCTGTATCTTCTTTAGAGAAATATCCTCGTAAAATTGGATTGTTTGTTTTCTGTTGTTGAGTCTAAACTTTTTTGTGTCCAGGGAAGCTGCAGTGCCAACTCCTTCAGCCCCTGCTGATGATAACAGCATCAACAGTAGTAACTCACATCTCCCCCGCTAAGTATTTACATGGATTCTCTCTCCCTTTTAATCTTCAAAACAACCTTTTGGGAGAGGTACTCTTTCTCTTTTACAGTTGAAGGAACCAAAGCTTAGTGGTCTTGCCCTGTGTATCACAGCTAGTAAGCAGTGAACCAGAAGAGACATGAGCTTGATCAGACTGTGTCCCTAGTCAATAGAACTGATGTCCCAGCCCCAACCAAGGGCTGGCATTGAAACCTACTTAGACACTTCATTCATGCATTTGAGAGAAGAAGTGATGATTTATAGGAAACCACCCAGTCCTTTTTTCCCAGTGAGTCAACTCTTCGCATGAGGTGGCCAAAGTATTGGAGTTTCAGCCTCAGCATTAGTCCCTCCAATGAACACCCAGAACTGGTCTCCTTTAGGATAGACTGGTTGGATCTCCTTGCAGTCCAAAGGAGTCTCAAGAGTCTTCTCCAACACCACAGTTCAAAAGCATCAATTCTTCGGCTCTCAGCTTTCTTCACAGTCCAACTATCACATCCATACATGACCACTGGAAATAACATGGACTTGACTAGACGGATCTTTGTTGGCAAAGTAATAGCTCTGCTTTTTAATATGCTATCTAGGTTGGTCAGGATTGGGGGCAGGAGAAGAAGGGGACGACAGAGGATGAATGGCTGGATGGCATTGCCGACGAGTTTGGGTGAACTCCAGGAGTTGGTGATGGACAGGGAGGTCTTGCATGCTGTGATTCATGGGGTCGCAAAGAGTCGGACATGACTGAGTGAACTGAACTGACTCAGTCCTTGGGACCTTGGTCCCTCCAGAAAACCACGTTTATTTCGATGTCAAGAATCAGTTTCTGAAATCCCTAAGATTTGCATCTGAAAGCGAACCCAGAAAGGCAGGGCGCTTGTAAGTACTAAACCTTCAGCTGTTCCAAAAAGTTTTGTAAGCGGAGTGACAGGATAGATTCACCAAGGTGCCAAGTCCTTGCCAAACTCATGTCATTGTTGGAGACAGTGTTGCTCTCGGAGTCCAGTCCTTTCTTCACATGAAACCAACAGATCTGTGGTCCCAAAGCTGTTTTCGTCTGAGATGCCTGGCATTGCCTCCTCTTTTATCCTCTATCTGTCCAGGTTTGGGAGTGACGAGGGCAGAGTGAAGGCAGAGGACCCTTGTCTTGTTTCTCTAGGACCTGTAGCTTTTCAGTCCTGGACGGGTGTGATACGATGATTCTTTGGGAGGGCATTCTCCATCCTTTTTACGTTGGTTTTTATCTAGCCTTGGGTTTGCACAGCTGGGGCCGGAGTCGGGGCCAGAGCCGTGACTTCGGTTTGGGAAGAAGTTGGCGGAACATTCCCTTGCAGGGCCTGGGCAGACCCAGGGAGTCCCGCCTAAAATACAGTGGACAAAGGAGCTCTTGTCCACAGGCCTGGGGGTGGGAGGCAACTGGTCAGTGACACAGGCTTGGCCATTGTGTGTCCTGACCTCAGCCAACTTTTTTTTAGCTGAGAAAGGGGAAAAAGAGAGAGTGCAAAAAAAAAGAAAGCAAGCAAGCCTCCAGACCCTTTGCATCTGGAAAGTCCGAATGCATCGTTGATTTCCTCACAAGAGCTGGAGCAGATTTGGAAGGAACTGTGCAATGTAGTGGGTTCTTTGTGAAAGAACAGCGGTGTGAAAAGCCACAGGAAGATCCTCTGGGCTGCTCAGAGCCCTGACCCTGGGGTAGCTGCCCGCCTGGGCCTCATTTCCCGCACAGGGGGCCCATGGTGAGGAAGCTGGCAGCCCAGAGGCCTCGTACAGGATCCTGAGTTAGCAGCCCCGAGAGAAGATGAGCTCACCTCCGATGGTAAGACTCGATCTTGCTCACCTGCCGACGTGTGGGCAGCTGGCTTTTCTCTGCGTGTTTCTGGGATAAGTTCCTCATTGCAGAGAGGCAGTTCTGAGAACTCTCTGAGATGTCGGCTCCCAAATGCTGAGTTTACAAAGTCTGGAGTGTCAAGGGCACCTTTCATGGGTCTGAGGCTGGAGTGATGGGGGGAAGGGAAGGTATGGGCTGATGTTTGAGAAAGCAGGGAAGGAGGGGGAAAAGACGGAAAAGGGAATGTTTGTGGGGGAAACGGAGTCCTGCCTCCATCTTGCTCCCTGGGAAGGCAGTTCATTGTGATGAAGAAGCAGTGTGGTGACCTGAGTTTTTCTATGCTGGGGATTAGCATTCAGGTCTTGCCCCCATTGCCTAACTTCTCCCACATCCGGGTTTCTGCCCACCTCCCAACCCCCTACTCCATGACCCAGTTCCAGCTGGGACAGTGGGCAATAAAAGTCCATTAAAGGACACATGTCCCCAGAAGGTAGTTGGGTGTCTGCCCAGTTAATCCGGCATTGACACTAAGGTTTCAGGTTGGGCTCGTTGCTTCTGTCCAGCTTGGTAGTGGCAGCAGTGACCGCCCAAAGATGATGGATGTTCCAGTACTTTCTACCCCCCTGGCTGGGTCAGAACCAGCATCTCTGATTTTGGCATGACTTCTGATAGGGTCCTGCACCTGTAAGGAGGAGGAGAGATGATGCTTGTTAGCCTCTGACTCGTCATGTGACCTGCTTTCACAAGTGCATCTGAAGTGCACCAGGACCTTTGCAGTGGAGAGCCTGGCTCTAGGGTGGGGCCCAGGACCCTGTGTTTCTAACCAGCTCGCAAAGGACTCCCCAGCTGCTGGCTGAGGGACCGCACTTGGAGAAGGACCGTTGTCAAGAACCCAGACACTGTCAGTCCAGGGCCGACAGTTACCGTCGCTCAGGACCTGGCTGCAGAGCCTTGGGGGTTCTGGCCGTGGCTGTGGGTGGCAGCAGAGAGGTTTACAGGGAAGAAGGGATTAGCAAGGAGATGAACACTGAGCGGCATTCAGGGAGCGGGGAGGAGCCCGGTAAAGCTCTTGGCAAGAGAACAAGGTGTGTGGGGCACCAGCCATTGGCGGGTTACAGAGTGAGTGGTGAGCAGAGGCCACTGTCTGCCGACAGGTTCAGAACAGTTTTTCCAGAGCCTGCCTTGGATGCGGGGTGAATTCTAACTTCAGATATCTAGAATCTCAGAACGCCAGCTGGATGTCTGGTTTTAGGCAAAACAGAGAGCAACCATGTGTGGCTGTAGGAGTGGCAGGGAAGGGGTGGACATGGGTCATCAGGACATAACTCACCAGAATGTCCCATGGCCAGAGGCAGAATCGCTGAGCCCCGAGGCAGTGAGGCACAAGCACAGGTGTTTGAGACAGCACAGGCTGTCTCTTACCTCTGAATCCCATGTCTACCCTTGAACATGACTTTTTCCCCTCCTCCAAATATGGCACATCCCTCAAAGAGTTATACTAACATCTAGGATCGTTGACCATCAGGCTGTATATTTTAAGCAGAAACAAACTCGACCCTGGACACCATCTTGTCCAACTTCCGTATTCTTGAAATGAGGAAATTCCATACCAGCAGAGATGAAGTATGTTGCTCAAGATCTCACAGCGAGACAGCAGCCGTGCTGGGTCCGTATTCTATTCACAATACCCCAAGAGTGGTGGTAGATCCCAAACCTCAAAAGCCACGTCCTCGGATGTCCCACTTGTCTAGTTTCATAGGCAACAGGAGCTGAGGCTCCAAAAATGGCAGCTGACTTGGGTTGATTGGAATCACACCCCTTCTGACTCACAGCAACAGTTCCAGCCCCTCTTAGCCTTAATCTCCCTCTGGTGCTCATGGTTCTGAGCCCATCAGGAACCACCGGGAACAAGTTCACAGAGTTGGAAGTCTTTGATTGGAATCCTTGGGAGCACACGTCGTTGGCACTGCAGAGTAACTGGAATTCGCCCCTATGGGGAGAAGACTGGTCACCCCAGGTTCCTTGTGGTCCCTGTGGTCCTGAGAGCGGCATCTGTGAAGCTGGATCATCTGGATCTCGGCCGCAGACAGAGCATCAGAGATCCTCACCTTTGTGCCCTGGTGAGCTCTACTCTGCCTCCCTTTCAGATAGTACCAGCTCTCCCGGAGGAAGCCTGCCTTTGTCCCCAGAGCAGCTGTGGGCACAACTGTGTCACCTGTCTTTGAAGCTCCTTTTCTGGCAGGCAGGCTGCTTTCCGTGAGGTTCCCAAGCCTCTGACTGCCCGTACTAGCGACTTTCAACTCCCTGACGTACTTCTGAGCTTCTAAAATACATTTTGAACGGAACGGAATGCTTGGGAAACTTGATTATGGTGTTTTCTTCAGAGTCATAACAACTTATAAGAGTGCCAGGAATGGCATAAAGTATTTTGGGGTTTTGCACCTTAATATTGAAGGAAGGCTGTATTTCTTTTTCTTCTTTATTTTTTCCCTTTCCAATACCAAGTGTTGGCAAAATTCTCTTTTTCCCAGGTTTTTTACTTTGTGAAGGGAAATTGGACTTGGAATCATCTAGAAGGGCCTTCACCCTACTAGGAGCTCCCTAAGGAGGGTGTTGCTTGTGGATGAGCCTCAAATGTCCTGCAAAAGTACCTTCTAGAATGGGATAATTGATGTCATTATAAAGTAGTATAGAAAATCTGGGATGCTTTTTTGGGGGGGCTTTTCCCCGCCGGATCTTCTAGTATGCATTTTGAGATCCTTTACAACTATGTTGTTCGGTCCCTAAGTTGTGTCCGACTCTTGGCAACCCCATGGATTGCAGCCACACTTCCCTCTCCTCCACTATCTCCCAGAGTTTGTTCAGAGTCATGTCCATTGAGTTGATGATGCTATCCAACCATCTCATCTAAGGGAAGGGTTAAACTTTACCCCAACTCCTTCCTCTGAAACATAGAGACATTGCAGCCGTGAAGAGGCAGGAACAGTGACCTGCGGCAGAAAAAGGAGAATTCAGTGTTCAGTCTCCCCATAGAGGTTTCAGGTATATTGCCCACAGTTCAGTTATCCAGCTGCTGCTGTTTGGTCACTAAGTTGTGTCTGACTTTTTGTGACCTGGTGGACTGCAGCCCGCCAGGGTCCTCTGTCTGTGGGATTTCCCAGGCAGGAATACTGGAGTGGGTTGTCATTTCCTTCTCCAGGGAATCTTCCCCACTCAGGAATCAAACTCACATCTCTTGTGTCTCCTGCTAGGCAGGAAGATTCTTTACCACTGAGTCCCCTGGCAAGTTTGGGCATAGATTTTTATTTTAAATAATTTTTTTTAATGTGGATGATTTTAAAAGTCTTTATTGAATTTGTTATGATATTGCTTCAGTTTTGTGTTGTTGACTTCCCCCCCACCCCGCCCCCCCACCACCCCAAGGCATCTGGG
>SJYX01020332.1:313448-337586 GCA_006410675.1 Oreotragus oreotragus
ACCCCCCCTCCCCCACCGCCACCACATGGCCCTCAGCATGGCCAGGAGGACTCTGGTTTCCTGCTCCCAAACTCGTCTGTGAGCAGCAAGAGGGACTGTGGTATTCAGTGGCACGGTGATGCTGTTCAGTCAATGTGGAGATTCTCCCAGGAGACTCTGAGGAGTGAGCCCCTCTCAGATCCCAGCCATGCTGGATGGTGCCCCAGGAAAAACACCAGCCAGTGAGAATTCCCCATCTCTTGCATTGTCTTCTCTAAAACCCTGTTAATTGACTCTTGTGGTTTATACCTGTATGGAAGGGGCAACAATAGTAAAATGTCGGGCTCATGTAAGAATGTGTACAGGGCTGGTACAGAAGCCACTTCCACCACTATCCGTCCCTTCTTACTCCCTACTGCTTGGCCCCCGGACACTGCAAGGCCATGAAGTGGCCTCTGAACCTAGAGGGTTCATTCATCCAATTCATTCTCATGATTTGTGGTATTGCTTGCAAAGCTTTTCATCCATCCTTGCCTCGCTGGAGACCCCATGGTTTCCAGTTGAGCAAGTTTTCCTGCGAGAGTTGACTTCCTGTACCCTTGCATGGGCTACATTGTAATTGTGTTCATCAAAATTCCTGGTTCACCAGATCACTCCCTTCCTTTTCAGGGTCAGAAAATACAGAGTTGATTGTTCTCTGTCCCCTGCCTATTCAGTCCTAAGAAACATGCCCAGTCAATTGATGGGCCCCCAGGGAGGCACTGGGTGGAGGGTAGGGTGGGGGCTTGCTGATGGATAGTCAGAGTTCCCGGGACCCTCACTGAGTCTTCAGGAGCCAGACATGGCTGCAATGCTCAAAGTAGTTCAGCCTCCAGGCCCAGGGCTGGCAGCTTTGTGGGTGCTGGGAGAGAGCCCCCATGGCACTGATGTTCACTTCTCAGAGTGGATACCAGTCTCACCCACGGTGTGGGGCTTCCTTTAGCAGCATCGTGGATGAAGAACAGTGGCGAGTTCAGTGGCGGGTTCAGTGGGGGAAGGGGGGATTGTGGAAGGTAGCTGAAACAGACAAGCAGTTGGAGTGTATCTTTTAAGCACTTGATTGGTAAATATCCTGAGCCCTTATTGGTAGAGCAATGTATTTTGAGCGATTTCATTCATGAAAGACAAAGTGACACAGTGAAAGACATGTGACATAGTGGCCACACAGAATGGCCTCAGCATTTTCTACATAACAATCCAGAGGTGTCTTTGGAATTGTGGTCACAGAGGAGCTGAGGGCCTTTATTCATGCTGCTTTACTGGAGACACCCTCCTCCTCCTCCCACTTAAAGGGTTGTAGGACTTGATCCTTTCGTTGCTGTGTAAATGTGTTGTTAGAGGGTGTCAGCTTGTTGTTAGGCTTTGAAATCCCATTTTGCCTGGAGCAGTACAGGACCTTCCTGTGTGTCTTCTTTGAGCTGAGGAAAGTTCTCCCCCACCCCCCAAAAAAATCTTTGATTATAGTTTCTTTTCTGTTTGGCTTTTGTTCTAGTTTCTTCTTGGTTCCATCCATCCATCCAATATTCTGAATACTGAGCTTAGAGTAAAGGTAAGAACAAGACGGACATGGCCTTACCGTCCGGAATGTTTCTTTCTGGTGTGGCCTCTCTTCTGCTTCCACCTGCTTCCCCTCTGCCTCCTCCTCCACCTCTTCTGCCTCTTCTGCCTCCCCCGCTTCCCTCTGGCCAGATCTCCAAATCTCTAACCCCTAGAAGACCCACCGGAAGACCAGGGACATGCTATCAACATCCGTTCTCTTCCCACCAGCCTACTGTGAGGACTACACTTCCCAGAATGCCCTGTGCTGTTGTCATGGGTCCCCCTTTCCCCCCCAGTTAGTGTCTGTGGGTTGCTCTCCATGGATAGAAAGGCTGCCAAAGCCAGAGAGAACAATGCTTTCACCTGTGAGATAGAGGCAAGGTGCCCAGAATTCTCGTAGACACAGGCCTGCAGGCCGGCGGCATCAGTGTGGAAGGCGGGGCCCCACTTCATGCCTGGTTTCTTAACCTGTAGCCAAAGATGCTCTTTCCTTGGGTAGCTGTTCCCAGCTTTGTGTGGGGCTCTCCCCACCCTGAACACACGTCAGCAGAAAGCGTGGGTTGGACTTGACTCTCCAGTCTCTGGCCCGACCAGGCCTTGGTCTTCTTGGTGGCTCCTTTGCAGCCCTGTCCCTAATTGGTTGGCCCATGTTGACTGACAGTAGAGGCCGCTCCGGACCGTTGGGTTCAGAACTGCTCTGGGCGCACCTGTAACAAAGTGGTTCCCTGGGACCTATGGCTCCCGGGCACTCCTGGCCACGTCTTGGCTGCCCCCAGGTGTCCCAGCTGGCCGTGTGGTTGAGAAAGGAGAACTTGTTGGAGAGTTCTTTGTGGAGAAGCCTTCAGGCAGTGCCAATCACAGCCCTGGGCTCATTAGCAGTCATTGCCATGGCAACGGGTCTGCCAGAAAGTGGCTCGTTAGGCTGACAACTTCAGCGCTGTTATATATAGATCTGGGNTGTGTGTGTTAAAATACACCTGTACCTGTGTGCGTGCATTCAACTCTTTGCAACCCTATGGACCATAGCCCACCAGGCTCCTCCGTCCATGGAATTCTCCAGGCAAGAATACTGGGGTGGGTTGCCATGCCCTCCTCCAGGGGAATCTTCCCGACTGAGGGATCAAACCTGTGTCTCTTGCGTTGGCGGGCGGGTTCTTTACCACTTGCGCCACCTGAATAAAGCACAGGGCGCTCAGCTGGGTGCTCTGTGAGGACCTAGAGGGTGGGCTTGGGATGGAGGGAGGTCCCAGAGGGAGGAGATGTATGCACACATACAGCTGATTCACTTCGGTGTAGAGTGGAAACTAACACAACACTAATGCAAGTATACTCCAGTTAAAAGAAAAAATACACCTAACATAAAACTTATCATCAGTGACACATATACATTCTCAATTTTGTGCAGCCATCACCACTGTCTATTCCAGAACATTCTCATCATGCCCAAAGAGGAATCACTGTACCTGTTTTCCCCTCTCTGCAACCCCTGGCAACCAGTCATCTGCTTTCTATCTCTAAGGATTTTTCTATTCTGGATGTTTCATTTAAGTAGGATCGTACAGTATGTGGCCTTTTGTGGCTAGCTTATTTCACATGGCCTCATGTCAAGGTTCGTCTGTGTTGTCATGTATATCAATACTTTATTCCTTTGGATGACCGAATATTCCTTTTTATGGATACACATGGGCTTCCCTGGTGGCTCAAATGGTAAAGAATCTGCCTGCAGTGCAGGAGACCCAGGTTCAATCCCTGGGTCAGTAAGATCCCCTGGAGAAGGGAATGGCAACCCACTCCAATATTCTTGCCTGGAGAATCCCATGAACAGAGGGGTATTTGTTGGTCCATTCATCAGTTGACAGACACTTGGGTTGTTTGTACCAATCATTAATTGTAGATGCTGCTGCTGTGAACGTGTATACAGGTCTGTGTTTGAGCGCTGTTTTCAGTTCTCTTCGTAAACCCAGTTGTCTGCACATCTTTGATTCCTGACTTTTTTAAACCAGCCAACAGGAGGGACTTCTCTCTGGAAGAAGGGAGACAGCAAGAGGACCTGTCTCTTATACACATCTGGGGGGTGGGGTGTGGGGGCTCCTGCATATGCCTTTCTTTAGCTCTTCTATTGCTTCTGGGTTTGGGGTGTGAGAAGACGTGGAATGGGGGGACCTTAAACCCGTCTGATCCGACTGTGAAATCGAGTGTCTGACGACCACCCGTTACCACCAGTAAGGACTATCTGCTCACATCTGTGGAAGGTAAGAGCCAGGTGCTCCCGCAAGTCTCCTGAAGGGTGAGGAGTCCCGGGTTGAACTTGAAGAGGCTACCAGGAGCTGAGTGTTGGGGTTTGTACTGCCTGGAGGCTGCAGAGGGAGACTGGGTCTCTCTTAAAATAATCTTTCTGAAGGGTCTGGGCTAGGAACTAGGAGTCTTTTCCTTCATGCATAGCCAGGAAGCCAAACACTGTCTTTTTATAAATTGTTAATTTTCTGTTCCCAGTTTTTATTTCAGAAGTGATTGTTTCTCTCCATCACTCCCTCTCAGGAAAGCTGTAGACCCTCTTTTCTGAGTTCATTGAGTATGAGACTTAAGGATAACATGTTAAAAGGCAGCTTCCCAGGCTCAAGGTTGATTTGAAATCAGGACCCCGGCATCCCAGGTGATGGATGGGGTGTCTTAGGGACCACACTTTGAGAAACACGGCTGTAGGGGGGATTTGTTTTTAGTCTCTGGGTGACTTCCCTTTGTTCACCTGCTCTTCTGCCCCTTCTCCCCCTCCCACCCCAAGGGGGAATCAGTAGCCATTACTAAGAGGAAAATTTTCTTCGGTTGTGTTGTTCTAAGTAAGGAGACAAGGAAGTCAGCCCACAGATGGGGAACGTGACTGCTTGCACGTGGGTGGTGATATTTCTGCTCGTCTCCTGGGGAGGCATATGTTCGTTTGGAGACCGTGAGACAGGCAGGAGGATCAGGCTGGGGTGCCATCCTCCTTGGGTGGGATCTGGGATGTCAGGTGGTCCAGGTGGAGATTTGGAGCTGATCACAGACAGCTGGGGAGAGATGGGCTGAGGGTAGCCAGGATTTGAGTAACTGGATGGAAATTTCTCGAATAAAGCTAATATTTTAAAGTTTGGTTTCACCAGTTAATTAGCTGTGCAGCTTTGGGTGAGATATTAAACTCTCTGAGTCGCGGATTCCTCCTCTTAAAATGGGGGAAGAAAATGGCATCTCTGCAGCAGGCTTGTGGTAATGATTAAAGATGAGTGTGTGAGGTACCTGGCCCAGTCCTTGGTGCACGGTAAACATTTGGTAAGCAGTGGAAGTCATTATAGGTTATTGCTAACAGGGTCCGAGCTCAGATGTTTCTTGAGGACCTTCTAGACTGGGCTTCTGAAGTCGTGTCGAACCTCTGCATGTTCCATAGGAAATAGGGTGAGTGAGTAGGTGGTCACATGTCTCCATTTGAAGCGGGTGGCAGGGGGCGGGGAGGGGGAGGAGGGAGAAGAGCCATAATTTGTTTTAGATTTTCAGAGGATGGGCTGTCATATACAATTCAGCAGGTTCTATACTGAACAAGGGGGCCCAGGTTGGGAGGAGGTGAGGTCAAGGGAGGCCAAACCCAGCCTTGCACTCGGGGCCAGCCCATCTGGAGAAGAGGCAATATTTCCTGATTCCCACAAAGCTGTGCTGTGCATGAATGAAGTTAAGAATTTCTGAGTTGGAGGAAACTGGTTTCATCTCCCCTGATTCCCACTTCTTCTGATCATCTTCAGTGTAGGTGTGACCCCCAACCTCACCCTTCACCCCTGCTTCTAGTTCCTGTTCCCATGGGAAAGAGCTGCTGAAATGGAAGAGGAGAGGCCACAGGACTAGGGAAGGGAAGGGAAGGATTTAAGTTGGAAGGAAACTAATTAGAAGTATAGGTTTGGCAGAGACCTTAATTACTGGGTAGTTCTTCATGCTGAATCCTCTTGATTGCTCTGGGGCAGCTTTCCCAGGAGGCCTGGTCCTCCGCAACCACAAGAAGTAAGTGGTTTGGGCCACTTAGATGAGGGCCTGCAGGTGGCAAGGCCAACTTGTGTGTGTGTGTGTGTGTGTGTGTTAAAATACACCTGTACCTGTGTGTGTGCATTCAACTCTTTGCAACCCTATGGACCATAGCCCACCAGGCTCCTCCGTCCATGGAATTCTCCAGGCAAGAATACTGGGGTGGGTTGCCATGCCCTCCTCCAGGGGAATCTTCCCGACTGAGGGATCAAACCTGTGTCTCTTGCGTTGGCGGGCGGGTTCTTTACCACTTGCGCCACCTGAATAAAGCACAGGGCGCTCAGCTGGGTGCTCTGTGAGGACCTAGAGGGTGGGCTTGGGATGGAGGGAGGTCCCAGAGGGAGGAGATGTATGCACACATACAGCTGATTCACTTCGGTGTAGAGTGGAAACTAACACAACACTAATGCAAGTATACTCCAGTTAAAAGAAAAAATACACCTAACATAAAACTTATCATCAGTGACACATATACATTCTCAATTTTGTGCAGCCATCACCACTGTCTATTCCAGAACATTCTCATCATGCCCAAAGAGGAATCACTGTACCTGTTTTCCCCTCTCTGCAACCCCTGGCAACCAGTCATCTGCTTTCTATCTCTAAGGATTTTTCTATTCTGGATGTTTCATTTAAGTAGGATCGTACAGTATGTGGCCTTTTGTGGCTAGCTTATTTCACATGGCCTCATGTCAAGGTTCGTCTGTGTTGTCATGTATATCAATACTTTATTCCTTTGGATGACCGAATATTCCTTTTTATGGATACACATGGGCTTCCCTGGTGGCTCAAATGGTAAAGAATCTGCCTGCAGTGCAGGAGACCCAGGTTCAATCCCTGGGTCAGTAAGATCCCCTGGAGAAGGGAATGGCAACCCACTCCAATATTCTTGCCTGGAGAATCCCATGAACAGAGGGGTATTTGTTGGTCCATTCATCAGTTGACAGACACTTGGGTTGTTTGTACCAATCATTAATTGTAGATGCTGCTGCTGTGAACGTGTATACAGGTCTGTGTTTGAGCGCTGTTTTCAGTTCTCTTCGTAAACCCAGTTGTCTGCACATCTTTGATTCCTGACTTTTTTAAACCAGCCAACAGGAGGGACTTCTCTCTGGAAGAAGGGAGACAGCAAGAGGACTGTGGCTGCCTTGTGGGTGGGAGGTGGAGGCAGAACACAGCCAGATGGCGTGCAGAGCGGGGCCCCGTGGCCACGTTAGAGGGGAGGTAGAGACCGTCTTTGCCATGTTGGCCCAGGTGCCCCCCCCCCCTTTCAGCACCCCTACCTTCTGGGCTCAGCATCCGGAAGGCCTCCCCAGGTACCTTCTGGAGGGCCCTGCATCTCCTGGATGGGGGCGACCTCAGAGCAGTCACTGCCCCTCCTTGGTCATCTGTGTCTTCAGATGGAAACTCGGGCTTCTTCTGACCCTACAGAGTTAGGCGAGTTCACTAGTCCTAAAGAGAACAGCACCACGCAGCTGTGGACAGGACAGGCATCACTGATGCTGTTTCACAGGTGGGACCCAGAGGCATGGAAGGTTCAGTTCACTCACCCCACCAGCACAGGAGAGGTCGTCTCACCAGAATGTGAGAGTCAGCATCTTAACCCGCCAGCCTCCCCTGTAGGTCTGTGTTTGCCTTTTTAGTTGAGCAGTCCTAGAAATAGAAACCTCAGGGAAGTGACATTCCATCTGCGGTGACGGTGGGGCAGAGGCCAGGTACGTGCCCCTGAACTTCACATTGTAGGAGGCAGAGGCTCTGTGAAGCTTGCTCTTGCTCAGCCCCTTGCCTCTGGGAACCCCCATTTATTGAACACAGCTGGTGACAGGTACTGTCCTTGGTGGCTAATGTGTTATTAATTTCCATGGCGTCTTCCACAACCCGGCTAATATCATCACCCTCCATTTCACAGATGTGGCACCAGACAGCTGGTTGAGTCATTTGCCCAGGTCATGTGGCTGCTAAGAGGCTGAGTCAGGATGGTGAGCCAGAGGCCAGAGGACTGGTTTTCACTGTGCTTCTGGGTCCGTCTCTCCTTTGCAATGTATTTCTGACGACATCCATCTCTGATACCTCTTAAAAATCTCTCATGGTTTTAGTAGGTTATTTAGACAAGCTTCAATCTGACCTTTCCTTCATGGATTCTATAAGTTACCTGGGGTCAAGCAGAAGCAACCTGGTTCTAGAAGGTTTCTCTCTTGGGACTTCCCCTGTGGTCCGGTTTTCAAGACTCCGTGCTTTCAATGCAGCAGGAGTGGGTTCAATCTCTGATCAGGGAACTAAGATCCCACGGGCCGCAGGGTGTGGCCCTCCCCCCCCCAACAAAAGAACGTTTCTCTCCTCAACCAACCCTCTGACCTTCCTCCTCTTGTCTCACTCCCACCTCCACTCAGCCAAAATGTCCATCTCCCGTAGGTGGGATATTTTATACACAAAACATAATACTCATCATAGGGTTTGCATGTGTTTTGACCACTTTCCAATCTGGGAGGGGCTGCAGCAGTGTCTGGACACCCAGGTAAACATGCACAGCTGTGTGCTTGGGCTCAGTGGACATTTTCTGCTGAGGAGGAGGCCTCCTGGCTGCTGTCCAGCCCTGGGTAGTTCTTCTAGAAGCCCATCTTCCGCACAGAGTCAGAGGTGCTGTGAGTTAACAGGTGTGGGATTCAGAAGCCATTAGGGCATAGGGGAAGGCTTTTAATTAAACTGTGAACATTTGTAATAAAACATACACCAGCGCTCCACGGAGGGACACGGGGAGGCTGTGTTTACCCCAAGTCCCAGGAGCAACTACGATTGATCCCATCCCGCTGAGGGTGTGCAGGGCACCGCAGGAAGCAGAAGCATGAGGCTTTGCAGCTTCAGAGAAGCTGAGAGCAGTCTGGGAAATGAGTGTCTCTGCTGCTCAATTTCAATCTCTTATTTTCCCAAACAGTGGTCATCAGTGACCAGAACCTGCCTCTTCGGGTATGGCCACTTAAAAGCTGATGAGTTTTAATATTTCTGAACAGGATCCAGCTTTGCTGAGAAATTCACCACACCTCTCCTCGTGTGGCTGGAATTCTGATTTTAGTCAACTTTCTTTTTTCACAAGGAATAGCAATTGTCTGAGAGGCTGACTTGAACCCCCTTTTCTTATTTTTCAGTGTTCTTTATTTAGGTCACAACTTTTTTGTTGTGTGTGTGTATTAACAAAAATTTAAATGCGAGAGATAAGCAAAAAGAAAAGAATAAAAAGTCCTCATAATCCCACCACTGCAAGTCACCTCTGTTTATCCTTTGTGTCTTTATCCTGTTTTTCTGTTGTGTACTTTTTCTCTGACCTCTTTTATTTATTTATTTTTAAAGAAAAGTACTGTCATGCTTAGTTAGAAGAATTAGACCGCACACCAGTGCATACTATGGAAAGGAAGAAGCCTGTTTCACCTCAGCTTCCCAGTTCTCTTTGCCATTTAGACATTTGACTAGAAAAAAACCAGCTAGATCTTCGTTGATTCTATGCTTTATTATGGAAGGTTTTAACATCTGTCTGCCGAAACATGTGTTAATGACTTCTGGTCAGTTCCCACAGCAGTCCCTGGGCCTTGTCTGCTGCTGTATTTGGTGGTCCCGGAGAGTTTCAGATAACCAGTGAACCCCCCCACCCCCACCCCCTCAAGCAGGTGCAGCATCCCTGTGAGTGGTTTCCTAGGGGCCCAGGAGAGAAACCCCAGCCATGTTCATTGAGCAGCATCTTCACCCTTCATCCTCTGGGGGGAGCTGTCCCTTCTGTGGTGGTTCTGAAAATCTAAGGGCTCCTCACCCCTCATGCTCAGGCAACCCCCATAATCACACCTGTAGCCTGTTACCTCCCCCAGGGAGGCCTGTAGGCCACCACACCACCCCCCACCCCAACCAGCGTCGAGCCACTCTAGGGAGACTTCATCTGCCTCTCACTTCCCGGTTGAGAGACAGCTGCAAAAATGCCACGTGTGTGTGACCTTCTCTTTCCTCCTCCACAGAAGCCTGGAATGGTCCCCCCTCCGCCGGGAGAGGAAAGCCAGACTGTTGTCCTTCCACCGGGCTGGCAAAGCTACTTGTCCCCTCAGGGCCGGCGCTACTATGTCAACACGGCCACCAATGGTGAGTCCTGCTCCGGGCAGCATCCTACAGCAGCCCCTGGGGTCCTGTCTGTCTGGAGGGGCACCTCTCTCCTCCACTTCCTGGACTTTAGACCTTTCCTTCGAACTCTCCCTCAGAGGCTGCCAGGATATCTTTCCTTCCCGCAGGACTGGGTGGCAGGAGGTCGAACCAGGGTGGTGAAGGCTGTCCTTCAAGGTTGGGGGTCATCTTTGGAACCTGGCATCTTTGTGGAACCCAACCTCATGGTTTGGGACCTTATTTTCCAAACTGGGATCTTATAAGGAGCTGTGGTCCACAGCTGGTTTAAATCAAATTAAACAGGTTAAGCCCCTGCATGATTTCTGGGAGCTTGGAATGTGCTGATTGATACTCAAACGGGTTACAAGAGTGGGGTTTTCCTGTGATTTCATCACAACATGGCTCTCTTCCCTGAAGTATCTCACTTGCTGGTGTTTCTTAGGATGCTCTTTGGGAAAGGCTGGGGTACTTATGGGTTTATTCTAACCAGTAAGAGAGGTCCATGTGCATTTCTGAGTTGAGTCAAGATCACTTCTCTTTGTCCCAGTAATTGTGGGCATCCTGAGCCTTCACAATGACTCCAGGATCCCAGCTCATTGCTGTAGAGTGACCTGCAAGAAGGGTCATAGAAGGAGGAGCTATATAACAAGGTGGGCAGAGTGATGTATAGGTTGCCGTCTTGGACCAGGCAGAGCAAAGCCAGCCATCAGCTCTGTCTCTCAACCCCAGGGCAGTTGCTACAAGAAAATAGAGAGGATGGAAACCCAGAAAATTAGATTTGGTGGGAATCTGTGCCAAGGCAGAATGTGAAATCTTACCAGAATCCACCTGTTGACACCTCACTTCCCTCATCTGTGCCTACCTGACTACGGCCGCCACCTCCCACCTGCTGGGACTGTGGGTATGGTTTATGTTTATCAACCCGCAGTCGGGACCTGGTGAGAAGAGCCAGCTGCAGTTTCAAGGGAGCAACAGAGAAAGCAGCTGAAAACTGCCACTTGGGGTGGTTGGTTTGTTTACATCTCCTGGCAACCTGGCCTTCCGCTCAAGGGGGTGTTCTAGTTGAAGATTTAACCAGGGTTTCTAGAAAAAGGGAAGTGGAACTCCTTCTGACCATTCTAATCAGAAAGAGTCTTCCTCAAAATAAACATGTGAGCTGCTTTGTACTGTTATCAGATTATCAGACTTTGAAGTTTTGGAGGAGAGTCTGTTTATGTGCAGTTCCCCATCTGTAAAATACAGAAATTGAACCATATGACCCTGAGATCATCAAGAATTTGTCTCCATCCTTGTCCTGAATTAGCTCCCGTTGCAAAGGAGCAGAGGGGTAAAAGTAGTTTTCTGAAAATCTCAACTCATTTTTAAAAGACAAGCGTGTAACAAACAATCCACTGCTGACATGTGCTCTCCTTCATGCAGCTAGCCCTCTCTTTATTAAGGGGATAGTTAGGTCCCATTTTACCAGGCAGGGCAGACAGCTTTTTTCTGAAGCCCAGATGTCATGCCACTGGGTCCTGGAAGATAGTGATCACAAGAGATTCTAGACCAGGGATCGAACTCTTTTTCTCTGGTAGTCCTGGTGGTAGGTATTTTAGGCTCTGAGGCCCATGGGGTCAATGTCACAGCTACTCAACTCTACCGTTGTCATGGGAAAGCAGCTGTAGATGATGGTGAACCCACAGGGGCAGCTGTGTGCTGATAACACTTTACTTAGACCCTGAAATGTGAATTTTCAATAGCTTGCATGTCATGAAGTAGGCTTCCTTTTTCAACCACTTAAAAATATAAAAACTGATCTTAGGGAAGGAGTTCCCAAGCTGTATGATGACAGAACGAATACTGGCCCTCAGGCCGTACTGGCTGGTGACACCTCTCTGGACTCTCTGTCATTCCCAGTAGGACCGGCCCTGCTCAGCCCTCCCCACTCTCCTAAATGCTTGCAGTAATCCAATAATTACATTTATTATGTACATATTACATGTCAAAATGTGTTAAATTAGCCATAAGTAATTTTATTTAACCTACTCAACAATTCAGGAAAACAGGGGCTTTCAAAAGGGACAGTTTTGTTCCCCAGGGAGTAAGTCTGGAAAGAATTTTGATTGTTCCCACTGGGGTATGTCCTGGCATCCAGTGAGTAGAGGCCAGGGATGCTGAAAAACCTCCTGCAATGTACATGCCAGTTTTATGCATTCATTGTTTCATTCATTTTTCATTTGTGTGGTTGATTGAATTGTTCATGCAACAAGCGTGTATTGGGCCTCACATATGTTCCAAGCAGAGTGTTGGATGCTGGGATATAAGAATAAAAAACAGCCTTGACTCTCAAAATGCTAATCTAGTAGTAACAGATTTTATTTAATTTATTTTTATTTTTTGGCTGTGCAACTTGCAGGATCTTAATTCCCTGACCGGGGGCTTGAACCTGGGCCCTGGCAGTGAAAGCCCTGAGTTCCCTGGACTGCCAGGGAATTCTCGGAAGCAGATTTTAAATGAATCGATATTTGATTACAATTGTAAACAGGGTTGTGAAGGAGATGAGTCCGTGGTGTTTTGAGAGCATGTCCCAAAGAGACCCTGGGAAGTCAGGGGAAGCTTCCTGGAGGAGGAGGTTACCCTTCAGCTGAGGTGGGAAGCGTGATGACAACATTAGCCATGTTTGAAGGGATCGTGCAGACCCTCAGGGTCATGTTAAAAGTTGTGCTCTTTAGTTTTAAGGGACTGGGAAGACCAGATGTCTTTCTATTCTCTCTGGGACCTCAGCCCTGTTTGGTCTGGCTGCTGGACTGCTTGGTAAAGTTTTGAATCTGACCTCCTTTTCTACAGGAAGGTACTGAAAGCAGCCTCTCAGTCTTCTCACACCTACGTTTATCTGATCCCTGACTCCTGGAGGCATTTGTGTCTCCTCACGGCCAAACCGGCTGCACCCACCTTTCTGCCCCAACTCTTGGATCTCTGCCGGCATGTTACTCAGGCCAGAGCCAGGCACCACTGCCACGCAAGCAGAGCCCCTGTGCTCAGCTGCCACGAGCCATTTCCCTCCTCTTCTTCCTGTCTGTCTGCCTTTGCTCCAAGCTCTCCTAGTCCCTGTAATCCCTAATCACTTCTTTCCCAGGGGGTGCTGGGGCACAATAGACATGCTGTCCCTGTTTTTACACCACATACAAATGTAAGGAGTTTAAAGCCCAATTTACATTTGTATTGCCTTGCTCTGGCTAATCTGCTTATTTTCAAATCCATTTAGGATTTTTCTGCCTGGGAATTGTCACAGGGCTGGCTGCCGTGCTGGGCTATGGGGATACAAAATCAGAGCAGAGGCCGTCTTTGCCTTCAAAGATGGAAGGTCTGATGAAGGCAGAGAAACCCGGAAACCAATAAGTGTTGTGGGTGTTAGCATAGAAATCTGGGGGCTCATTGAAGGGGGCCACCAGCTTTATCTGGTCATCAGACCAGTCTTTGAAAGGACGACAGTACTTGACTTACGTGTTCCTAGCTATGGTGTCAGCCGGGGGAAGGCTGATGTGTTGGAACAGAGAGAGAGGGACTTGAGAGTCTGGTTCACTAAAGACCTCCTCTGGGTGAGGAGGAGTTGGGACTTTGCGCTGTGGGTATGGCAAGGGATGGGAGGATTCAGAGCGCTGGCCTGACATCTTGGAATGTTGTGGAAGGCTTGCTTGTGCTGAAGAGTGAGTGGTCAGAGGATAGCGAGCAGAGACCTGGCAGACTCGATAAGTAAGTCTGTGGCAGCAGCTGTGGCTGGAGAAGAGGAGGTGGGTTATATCAGGCGGGATGTGGCAGGTCCAGGAAGGTAAAATTCACAGGTTCCTTTTCTGCCTTATATGCTGAAGCCGTGTGGTGAGAACAGGGGGTTCAAGGGAGGAATGGCCTTGGAAGAAAGAAGCTGAAGCCCTGTTGAGTGTACAGTTCCCAGGGAACGTTCAGGGAGAGATGGCCAGCGCATGTTGGATGGATGGGTCATGACTCAGGGGTCATCTGGGCTAAAGATGCGACTCTGGGGAGTCTTGTAGGTGCACAGCACGGCAGGCAGAGAGCAGGATGGATTTCACCCCTAATCGCCCCTTGGCCTGACCTTGTTTTTCTGGAACCAACCTGCACAAGCATGGGTGAAGCCCAGAATTTGCATTTCATCAGCAAAGAACTGACATCAGGAGTTCCCTCCCAGGGCAAGCCTACAGAAGAAAGAGAGCCCTGCAGAACCACGCTTAGGGAGGGACAGAGTGGGCTTGGAAATAATTGCTAGAGATGGGAGGCATCCTTGAAAAGGCAATGTCATGAAAGGCAAAGGAGAAAAGATTGTCAAGACAGACTGAAATACAGATCAGATTTATGGTGGAGGGATATTTTAAATCCCTAGAGAAAGCACAAACTATTTAATAAATGGTGTTGGGCAGATGGCTAACTTTTGATGGGTAAGTTAATGCTCTTGTTTTCATATAAACAAACTCAGCTTAAACTTGGGTTTCCCTGGTGGCTCATTTGGTAAAGAATCTGCCTGCAATGCAGGAAACCCAGGTTGATTGATACCTGGGTTGGAAAGATCCCCTAGAGGAAGGCATGGCAGCCCATTCTGGTGTCCTTACCTGGGAAGTCCCATGGACAGAGGAGCCTGGCGGGCTACAGTCCATGGGGTTGCAAGAGTCGGACACGACTGAGTGACTAAACCACCACCAAACCCAGCAAGGCCATCAGAGCGTGAGACACAGGGAAGCCCCCATCTCCCCTCATCTTCTCACAGTTCATGGCTCCCGAGAGCATTTTGTCAAGCTGGGTGGTCCTGTGCTCAGGCCCACGAACCCTCGGGGTTCTGGTATCAGGAAGCTGTTCGTCCTGTGCTGTTCTGGAAAGTGCTCCATTCCACCCAGAGTTGACACAGTTGCCAAAAATGAGGGTTGTGTTTAATTTCTGAATTTTGACTTGTTAATAACTAGCCTGTTCTAGAATCTAGAATCTAGTGTAAAGGGCGGGGAAGGCAATGGCACCCCACCCCAGTACTCTTGCCTGGAAAATCCAATGGACGGAGTAGCCTGGTGGGCTGCAGTCCATGGGGTCGCTAACAGTCGGACAGACTGAGCGACTTCACTTTCACTTTTCTCTTTCATGCGTTGGAGAAGGAAATGGCAACCCACTCCAATATTCTTGCCTGGAGAATCCCAGGGATGGGGGAGCCTGGTGGGCTGCCATCTGTGGGGTCACACAGAGTCGGACACGACTGGAGTGACTTAGCAGCAGCAGCAGCAGTGTAAAGGGAGACCTTATTTGCATAACAGATAGTTGCATTTCAAGGAATACAGCACAAAGTTGTTTTGTTCCGTGTATAATTGGAAGGCCAGATATGCATGTTTAATCACTTCACAGTGATACAGTCATAGGTATTCAGGTCTTCTTTTTGCAGAGATGCTGACTTTTTAGATATTGTGTGGGATACATTTTACCATCTGGATTTTGAAGGGGTATTTCCAGCCAGTAGTGAAGGCCAAGGGCTTCCCCAGTGCCTCAGCAGTAAAGAATCTGACAGCAGTGCAGGAGATGCAGGTTCAAGCCCTGAGTCGGGAAGATCCCTTGGAGGAAGGCATGATAACCCACTCTAGTATCCTTGCCAGGAAAATCCATGGACAGAGAAACCTGATGGGCTATATGGTCCAAGGAGTCACAAAGAGTTGAACACATCTGAAATGACTTAGCACACATGCACACAATGAAGGCCGAGATTAGTTTCGCTTAGTGTATGTCAGTATCTGACTTCTTATTTCTGTATACTCTAAATCTGATAGTTACACTCTTCTATTGTCTTTCATTTCTAAAAAAAAGATCTTTTGGGCAGGTGGCACCTTAGCCCTGTTTCTCTAGAAAGCAGAGCCTGAGGCAAGGATTAAGTATTAACACCTTATTTAGGAGGTATAAGCCCAAAGGTGAGGATGAGTGAGAAGGGGAAGGGAGGCAAAAGAAGATGCCCTGTGGTGCTGGCTTCCCTTGTAGCTTAGATGGTTAAGAATCTGTGTGCAATGCAGGAGACCTCGGTTAGATCCCTGGGTTGGGAAGATCCCTTGGAGTAAGGGAATAGCTGCCCACTCCAGAATTCTTGCCCGGAGAACCCCACGGACAGACCATGGGATCAGACATGACTGAGCAGCTAAGCTACCACTTTTCACTTTCAAGGCCAAAGTGGTGAGGATGGGTGAGAAGGGGAAGAGAGGCAAAAGAAGATGCCCCATGTGATGCTGGCTAGCCTTAACAGTGAACTGGTTGCTTAGCAGGTATGTTCACATCTCTGGAAGGTTTGCAGAGAGGAGCCCTGCCTTTGAGTAGTCCACGGGAGAGCAAAGGGTTTTGTCTGTGCACCTTCTTCTTAGCTCCTGTTCCCCAGGGGCCACCCTTCTCCACCTGGGAGAGCTATTTCTGCCCCTTCCCCCAACTTTGGGGTTGTATCATCTGACCCCCAGCAGCCCCTTCCCCCAACTTTGGGGTTGTATCATCTGACCCCCAGCAGCCTCTCGGAAAGCTTCATTCCACCCTCATGGAGTGGTGCTTCTGCTGAGCCCAAGGCAGATAGTCAGGTCTAACCACAATAGGAGGAGACAGTTAATGGAACTAGGAAGACCTCCATGTCAGCCCCAACCTGGAGGCTCCTGCAGCGTTACCCATCTCTCCACTGTCAGACCTGGATGACTTGATTGTTGAGTCTTTCTGTGACCAGTGACTTTTACTCCACAGTCATTCTAGGGGGATCCTTCCAAATCAGTAGACACAGTGGCTGGCAGCCTATGGCCCTTGTACAGCTCGTGCAGGGCTTGTACAGGCAATCCTCGCAGCCTTTTTTGCTAAAGTTTTACTGGAGCACAGCTGTGCTCTCTTACTGTCTTATTGCCTAAGGCTGTTTGTGATTACCTGAAGGTGGCAGAGTTGAGTATGGTCCATGTAGCTCACAAAACCAAAAATATTTACTCTCTGGCCTTGGAAAGAAAACGTTTGAGATTCACCAGCCTAACAAATAGAGCCCATTCATTTTACACATGAGGAAGCGGGTCCCCCGTGGGGTAAAGGGACTTGGTCATAGTTACCTGGCCAACCTGTGCCTACATCTTCTGTCTTGTAGTCTTTTTCCTTTTTGCCTCAATATCCAAGAGAATGAACATGGGCAGCAGTGACTTAATTTGCAAAAAGGACAACTGAGTTCATGAATCAGTAGAGAAACAACCTGAAATAACTTTTATTTTTAAGAGAAATGCCACTGTCTTTTGAGAGCATCAACTGAAACCCAGGAGAGCTGAGAGTTGTTTTTAAGCTCTTTTGACAAAGAATTCATATGTATAAACATTTTATTATGTTTGCAAGCCCAGCTTGGAGGATTAAACCAGGATTTGAGCTTTTGGATTCATTTGCCAAATAGTCGGCACTTTTCTTGATTTCTGGTTTTAATTTTTCTTTAAATGAGTAGATTCCCACTTAACTTTATTACACCAGGAGCTAATGTGAGTTTCCGGATCAGTTTTCCAGTAGAATACTTTTTAAAAGCATTCTTTGAGCTTTTCCTTGTTACAAATAATTGGGTACTTTTCTAACTCCCCAGAGAGAGCAACTCTGATAATTCTCAGTTAATAAAAGTTGCCCAAAGAAACTTCTGCACCCAAAAACATTAGTCTGTTTTCATCTGTCCATCTGTGTTGAACAAATGTGAGATTAAAAAGATGCTTTTATTTGGCACATTCAGTTGATTAAATTAGTTGTGTGTGTGTGTTCTTTTTTTTATTTTGGCTATATAGTTTTTCTCTAACAGACCCTCTCTTAATGGAAGAGTTGTTATTGTTCAGTCGCTCAGTCGTGTCTGACTCTGTGACCCCCTGGGCTGCAGCACGCCTGGCTTCCCTGTCCTCCACCGTCTCCTGGAGTTTGCTCAAGTTCGTGTCCATTGAGTTGGTGATGCTATCTAACCATCTCATTCTCTGCCTCCCTCTTCTCCTGCCTTCAGTCTTTCCCAGTGTCCGGGTCTTTCCCGGTAAGTCAGCTCTTCACATCAGGTGGCCAAGGTATTGGAGCTTCAGCATCAGTCCTTCCAGTGAATATTCAGACTTGATTTCCTTTAGGATTGACTGGTTTGATAAAGGCTGTTGATCAAGACTGTAAATCTTACTATTGATCTATTTCTGTGGGGGTTGTGTTTTTTCCTTTCCAAGAATTCAGTTTAATTTGCGATGTTAATGTAACACTTTATTATACAACACATCTTATTTCTCAGCCGTTTTTCATACCAGTAATCTTTTAGAATTTTGGCAAATGCCAATTGGGTTAGAGAGTCGTTCACACTGCCAGTAAGTTGAAGTCCCATAAAAATCAAAAGACAAAGGAGACAGGAAGACAAAACGTTGCTTTGAAGATGTTGACTTACTGGCTGTTAGGTGGAACCACAAATTAGCAGCAAATGGTTCAGGTAGGAAATAAAAAAGAATGTGTGGCACATGACCCAGCAATTCCACACCTAGATACCTAGCCAAGAGAGCTGAAAACATGTCCACACAAAAACTTATACGTGAATGTTCATAGCAGCGTTATTCATAATGGCCAGAAACAACCCAAATAATATCCAAAATAAAAACATCCGGTCTTATTCAGCTGTCAAAAGGGATGCAGTACCAGTGGGTATATGCCCTATGCATGGGTAAACCTGCAGTACCAGTGGGTATATGCCCTATGCATGGGTAAACCTGCAGTACCAATGGGTATATGCCCTATGCATGGGTAAACCGTGAAAGTGTCACGCTAGGTCAAAGAAACCAGACACGAAAAGCCGTATCTCGTATGATTCCATTTATATGAAATGCTTAGAAGAGGCGAATCCATAGACCCAGGAAATAGATGTGTGGCTTCTAGGGTCTAGGGGGGAAGAGGTGACTTCTCATGGGTGTCCTTTTGAGGTGATGAAAATGTTCTAAAATTAGATAGTCATGGTGGTTGAACATCTCTGTGAATACACTAGAAGCCCCTGTGAGGTATGCTTTTAGAGAGTGAGTTGCATGGTCTATGCGCTGTATCACAATAAAAACAGGTGTATTGAGGAGGAGACGAGTTGGTAACTTTCCCGATGTCCTTCCAAAATAAGTCCTTAGATGCCCCAGTTGAACATTTCCTCTGCCTGATTCCCAGACTTTGGCGGACACAGGATCACAGAGGGAATTTGTCTAGAAATATCAATACATCGGTCCTGCTGCCGACCTACAGACTTGGAATCTATTATTTGGAAAGAGTGAAAATTTCTGCTGCTTATATTTTTAAGTGTTTTCTCGTAGTCACCACCTCTTTTTGACTTGTAGGGTGACAACCAGACTGATGACAGCGTGGCCAGTGGATCAGATATTCTAAACCTGGGGAGTCGATGTATTTATTTATGCACTTTAATTTTTGGCTGTGCTGGGTCTTTGTTGCCATGCGAGCTTTTCTCTGTTGCAGTGAGTAGGGGGATGACTCTTCAGCTGCATACGTGGGCTTCTCATCCTCGTTGTTTCTCTTGTGTTGGAGCACAGAGTTCTAGGCACAGGGCTTCTGTAGTTGTGGCATATGGGCCTCGCCACGCCATGGCATGTGAGACCTCCCCGGACCAGGGATCAGACCCATGTCCCCTGCATCGGCAGGCGAATTACTATCCACTGGGCCACCAGCAAAGTCCTGCGGAGTCGGTTTAAATCCAGTTTTCTCTTTCGGAAACTCATTGAGAAAATACGGCTTTGTTCAAACAAGTAAACGTGTGTTGTAGTCCCAAGGTTGAAGATTATATAAGTATAAGCTATTGTAATTAAAGTAGAATCTCATGGAAAAGCTACTTGAAGACAGCTCAGTTTTACAGTGACAGGGTACCAAATGAGTATAAAACTCCCAGGAAAGGCCAGTGTCTACATCCTTATGTGTTGTCAGGGTAGCGAACTTGAGGCTATATCTTGCCTTTACAATTATCCTCAGAACAGGATGTAGTGGCACATCTTATAATTTCAAAGCTTTTGAGTCAATAGCTCAGAAATAAATTTTTTTTTTGAATCCCTGTGTTTTTCTCATTAAACAACAACAGCAAGACCCATGAGCTCTAGTTTCAACTTTGTTTCTAGCTGCAGCTAAGTCAAAGAATTCGAGGCTTCTCTTTTCATTTCCCCATTCTGTGTAGCACCCTGGCATCTAGACAGAATGAACACCATCCTTGCCTTCAAGAAGTGCGGCTCTATGAAGACTGCATTTCTGGAGCAGTGGTGTCGTAGTGCCTCTGGGTGTGGTGGCAGGCGGCAAGACAAGGTCAGAACCTCACCCCATCCCGGTGAGACTCCCTCATCCCATCAGGGAGACTCGATGTCTCACCGTGGGTTGTCTTGAGGCCAGAGGCTGTCCACAGAAGCATTTCATTCTGTATGCACCACCCTTAAAGATGTTGAATAAACTGCCAACATTGAACAATTGGGAGGTTTTTCATAAGCACCCAGATACTTGTCTCCTTTTGAAAAATCATGAGGATTTTCAACCCACCTTCCTGCCTGAACACAGCTGGGTGGATCTGAGCAGGTCACCGTCACTCCTGATTTTTCTTAGACTCGAGAGCCTCTTCCTTCAAGCATCTTATGTGTCCAGTGCTTGTGTGGGCTTGAGCTTTGACCTAAGTTTGGACGTAGCCTCATGGATTTACAGTGAGTATTGCAGGGGAGAACCGGTATTAGACATAAAGTCAGGAAGCTATAAATACAGTCGGAAATCAGAGATTATGAAAGAGGATCAGGCAAGAGATTAAAGAATCTGGAGAGAAAAGACTGGTCCACTTCCACAAGGAACTGTCAGACTTATCCCACACTCTGTCTTATACCTGGAGCTTTTGTGCACAGCTGACATGTTAGTACGGGAAGCATTGCCTTCAGGGTCTTCCGTAAGGCCCCTGTGTGTATGTTGGGGGGGTAAGGTGGGAGCATGTGCCTGCAGCAGGAAGTTGGAGTACACAGGGAGGGGCAGTCTGGGCACAGATAGCCATCAATAACTCTTTAAAGGTTTAGGTCCCTTGGAGTCAGTGAGATTCTTGGCAAAAATGGAAATTATCCTTCGCTTATATCCGATGAGCAAGTGGGCCAGGACCATGTGGATTGGTTATCAAGCCACAAGTGTTTGTTCAGTGCCTCCTCTGTGCCCATCTCCAATTAGGCACTTGGACCGCTCCTCGCAGGGGTGGTGTGGGCGAACACAATGCAGAGGACTTCGTGAGCGCTTCTTGGTGGAGATGAGATCATTGAAGGAGACTTTCCTCGTGGGTTGCAGCCCCTTCTCTCTCCTGCCTAAGTAGACCCCTGAAGGCCCCTTCCAACTCTGAAATCCTATGCAACCAGAAATCCGTGAACCGCTGTGTTCATCACCCCCCTGAAACTGGGGGATCCGCCTCTGTATGGAGAGTGGGTGTGGCTCCCGGCAATCAGACCTTCATCACCGAAGGAAGATCTTGGAGTTTGGGAACAGCTTCTTGTTGTTTCGGTCCAAGTTGGACTCCAGAGTAGGCAATGCTCTTCCAGGAGGCGTGGGAGGAAAATAGGCTGAGAAGTTTAGTCAAGCGGGATGAGTGTTGTTTGCCCATGCTCTCCAGGAGCGGGATGCTGGGCTGGGCGTGGGCTCTGGGAGCCTCCACTGAAGGATCTTGCTGTTGTTGGACAGATCATGGGCTGGGCCTCGCCCCTAGCGGGCCTCCTGGACATTNTGGATCAGATATTCTAAACCTGGGGAGTCGATGTATTTATTTATGCACTTTAATTTTTGGCTGTGCTGGGTCTTTGTTGCCATGCGAGCTTTTCTCTGTTGCAGCGAGTAGGGGGATGACTCTTCAGCTGCATACGTGGGCTTCTCATCCTCGTTGTTTCTCTTGTGTTGGAGCACAGAGTTCTAGGCACAGTGCTTCTGTAGTTGTGGCATATGGGCCTCGCCACGCCATGGCATGTGAGACCTCCCCGGACCAGGGATCAGACCCATGTCCCCTGCATCGGCAGGTGAATTACTATCCACTGGGCCACCAGCAAAGTCCTGCGGAGTCGGTTTAAATCCAATTTTCTCTTTCGGAAACTCATTGAGAAAATACGGCTTTGTTCAAACAAGTAAACGTGTGTTGTAGTCCCAAGGTTGAAGATTATATAAGTATAAGCTATTGTAATTAAAGTAGAATCTCATGGAAAAGCTACTTGAAGACAGCTCAGTTTTACAGTGACAGGGTACCAAATGAGTATAAAACTCCCAGTAAAGGCCAGTGTCTACATCCTTATGTGTTGTCAGGGTAGCGAACTTGAGGCTATATCTTGCCTTTACAATTATCCTCAGAACAGGATGTAGTGGCACATCTTATAATTTCAAAGCTTTTGAGTCAATAGCTCAGAAATAAATTTTTTTTTTTAATCCCTGTGTTTTTCTCATTAAACAACAACAGCAAGACCCATGAGCTCTAGTTTCAACTTTGTTTCTAGCTGCAGCTAAGTCAAAGAATTCGAGGCTTCTCTTTTCATTTCCCCATTCTGTGTAGCACCCTGGCATCTAGACAGAATGAACACCATCCTTGCCTTCAAGAAGTGCGGCTCTATGAAGACTGCATTTCTGGAGCAGTGGTGTCGTAGTGCCTCTGGGTGTGGTGGCAGGCGGCAAGACAAGGTCAGAACCTCACCCCATCCCGGTGAGACTCCCTCATCCCATCAGGGAGACTCGATGTCTCACCGTGGGTTGTCTTGAGGCCAGAGGCTGTCCACAGAAGCATTTCATTCTGTATGCACCACCCTTAAAGATGTTGAATAAACTGCCAACATTGAACAATTGGGAGGTTTTTCATAAGCACCCAGATACTTGTCTCCTTTTGAAAAATCATGAGGATTTTCAACCCACCTTCCTGCCTAACACAGCTGGGTGGATCTGAGCAGGTCACCGTCACTCCTGATTTTTCTTAGACTCGAGAGCCTCTTCCTTCAAGCATCTTATGTGTCCAGTGCTTGTGTGGGCTTGAGCTTTGACCTAAGTTTGGACGTAGCCTCATGGATTTACAGTGAGTATTGCAGGGGAGAACCGGTATTAGACATAAAGTCAGGAAGCTATAAATACAGTCGGAAATCAGAGATTATGAAAGAGGATCAGGCAAGAGATTAAAGAATCTGGAGAGAAAAGACTGGTCCACTTCCACAAGGAACTGTCAGACTTATCCCACACTCTGTCTTATACCTGGAGCTTTTGTGCACAGCTGACATGTTAGTACGGGAAGCATTGCCTTCAGGGTCTTCCGTAAGGCCCCTGTGTGTATGTTGGGGGGGTAAGGTGGGAGCATGTGCCTGCAGCAGGAAGTTGGAGTACACAGGGAGGGGCAGTCTGGGCACAGATAGCCATCGATAACTCTTTAAAGGTTTAGGTCCCTTGGCGTCAGTGAGATTCTTGGCAAAAATGGAAATTATCCTTCGCTTATATCCGATGAGCAAGTGGGCCAGGACCATGTGGATTGGTTATCAAGCCACAAGTGTTTGTTCAGTGCCTCCTCTGTGCCCATCTCCAATTAGGCACTTGGACCGCTCCTCGCAGGGGCGGTGTGGGCGAACACAATGCAGAGGACTTCGTGAGCGCTTCTTGGTGGAGATGAGATCATTGAAGGAGACTTTCCTCGTGGGTTGCAGCCCCTTCTCTCTCCTGCCTAAGTAGACCCCTGAAGGCCCCTTCCAACTCTGAAATCCTATGCAACCAGAAATCCGTGAACCGCTGTGTTCATCACCCCCCTGAAACTGGGGGATCCGCCTCTGTATGGAGAGTGGGTGTGGCTCCCGGCAATCAGACCTTCATCACCGAAGGAAGATCTTGGAGTTTGGGAACAGCTTCTTGTTGTTTCGGTCCAAGTTGGACTCCAGAGTAGGCAATGCTCTTCCAGGAGGCGTGGGAGGAAAATAGGCTGAGAAGTTTAGTCAAGCGGGATGAGTGTTGTTTGCCCATGCTCTCCAGGAGCGGGATGCTGGGCTGGGCGTGGGCTCTGGGAGCCTCCACTGAAGGATCTTGCTGTTGTTGGACAGATCATGGGCTGGGCCTCGCCCCTAGCGGGCCTCCTGGACATTCCTGTCAAATGAGATGCTGCCCTCCTGCCGGCTGTGGTTACTGCCTATCGTTGTGTCCAGCCTGGCATAACAGTCCGCCTTCCTCGGTTCCAGTGCAGAGGTGATCTTGTGTTCCGGGGAGCCTTCTGGAGCTGAGATGCACAACTGGAGCTTGAATGAGGCCTGGTCTTTTTGTATGGTGCAAGAAGCATCCAAGAATTCCAGGCCCCATGATCTGTGCCGTGGAAGGAGGTGTGTGCTAGGCAGGAGTCAAAGACCCCATCCCCTCCTCCCTCTCCATTTCTCCCTCCTCCCCCTTTTCTCGTGCCCCCCC